>MU006779.1:480760-766928 GCA_010093635.1 Massarina eburnea CBS 473.64
CTCAATCCTGGCCATCCGATAGGCCCTCAGATAAACGGAATCCAAACTCCTCTGGGCCTAGTCGAGACCAGTTGCAAGAGACTATGCGGTAGTGGTACGGAGACGCAGCTCTCAGGACGACGCAGGCGCATGCAGGCCGCCCTTTCGAGCCTGGTGTCGTTTAAATGCTTCCACTGGCCTGGGTTACCTGTCCCAAGGGCCGTTTTTGAAGAGAAACGCTCCATGTGATCGATTTCTTCTGAATCTATAGATACCCCGATACGATACTCGGGTATGCAGCATCGGAGGTGCAGGCGCAGGTTGTCGCGGCCTCGCCTGTAATGTATCGGCGCTGAATAAGGGAGAGCCCGCTCGAAACCGCGGCTGCACATCCCTCCGTGCTGCGAGGTGTCATCCGTGTATCGTGACATGCCCTGACGAGCGGTGGGGCATTTTGATCGCATCTCCGCAGATTTGTTGTATCGACATGTGGGGCTTCTTTGCTGTTGAGGGTAGGGTGGTCCCGAAAACGCTGCCGGCAGAATACGTTGACGGCCACTCACCAGCGCCCCGGAACCACGCTTCGTTATTATTATTGTTGTTGTCCGATGACGTAACTCCGGATGATGATGATGGAGTACGCAGAAACCTTGTTTCATCTTGGACTTCACTTCCTCGTGCGCGAGATCCTCGACGTGCAGCAGGGATGCGGAGCCTAGTCGTGTACCGCGCGCCTATAAATCTTCACAGATACCCCGCCTGTTGCTATCAATAGCCTCTAAGAAAGCAAGCGGCAGCCCTTTCCTCTCTGTGCTTCCTCGCTGTCGACAACTATCCTCACTACTAGGTATGCTCGGGTTTTGGGAACTGTCACCAACGCCAACTGTCACTGCCACTGTCAAGAGTCAAGACGAGTACCTGCCTAGAGAGCGCGAAACAGACGACGTCGCCACAGCCCACACGCGGCGTTGACTCGCTCCCGCTGGCTTGAAACATGTTGTGTTGCTGCATGACAAGCGGCAGTATCCTAGCCACGTCAGATGGTACATATCTCGGAGGAAAGGGCTCAATAATAATAATCCACTATGTATGTAGATAGATATCATGATTTGCGTTTGTGTTGGCGACAAGAGACTGTACGCATGCGGTGGTCCCATGTATTTAAAATTATGGCCATGGCAGTGGGGGGCCAGAGAGTGCGCAGCCATGGGCAGGTTACTCAGCATCTGGTCATGGGCTTCTTCGTGTTCAACGCTGCAGGCTATCGATCTTGCGTAAATGCTGCGGGCTGCTCCCACGCGGTTGACTGCAAGTTTGTAGCACGGCGTGAAGAAATGCTCATGAGAAGCAGTAATAACAAGCGAGCGAGTGGTTCCCACGCTCTGGCTGTGGTGTTGGGATGATGCCTGTCGTGTCTCGTGAACGCATGTTGCAATCCATTTAACATTATGATTGCATCACTCCCGGGCTGGGGAACCCAGTCATGATGCTGTCCGACCACATGTGTGAATTGCTAATTATTATTGTAGACTATCGACTATCGACTATCGACTATCGGCCATCGACTATCGACTATCGACATGGCAGGCTGGCGGATGTCCCACGGCGCTCAGCAGATGGCAGAGGCGGACTACCTAGATACTACTACGCAAACAAGATTGCTAGGCGAGAAGCGGCGGCAGATGTCCGATCGATGAAAAGTGTGCCGATAACGTGGATAGTAGATCTACCAGGTTCCGCCCTCTTGACAGCGGCACCGCGCAGGGCAGGACAGCAAGCACTACTGGCTCGAGTGGGAATCTCGCTCGCGGGCTACAGCCACGGCGTTGCACCGACACGTGTAGACACCAACGGCGGATGGGACTCTCCATCGGCGCAGCAGTAGTAGAGCTACTTTGCAGCAGCACCAGATGCGCCTGGGAACGGCGCGCAGCACTGGGAAGCGGTCACCTCATGTGGCAAGGAGAGGCCAAAAGTGGCCTGATTGTTCGATTCAGCGACGCGCGGGCGCACAGTGCAGGCGAGATACGATTCATGGCTGCAGGCTCGGACCAGCGCTGTCGGCCTCTTGGTTCCAACGGCCGCCCCGCCGCCCCCCCCGTCCTGATCGTGGCATCGTGCCGTCGCCGATGGAACCTTGGCCTGGGATTTGCTTGGGATTTGCTGGCTCGCCAGATCCGGGCGATTAGTGTGCGGCGGCATGACGGCAGGCGTCACGTGCCGGCTGCACGGAGCACACTCACAGGAGAGCAGGAGAGCCACCCGCTCCGCCGGCGAATGGCAGGAATTCGGAGCTGCAGCAAGATGCAATTGGAGATGCACGGGCTGCGTGGTGGCGATGGGCGTGGATCATGATGGGCTGCGGCATCTTTCACACTTCGCTCGCGACGTGACAGATAGTATGGGCTAAAACCGGGGCTGGCTGCATAGAGAGCGACAGGGGCCCTCATCGATCGAGAGTCTCCGAGCTTTTGGGAACGAATTATTAGCGCGACAGTCGAGCGGCGAGCGCCCGCAGCCCCATTCCACAGAACGCCAGCATCGATTCTCGGACTCTCTCTCGGACTCGCGGAGCAGCCAGTATTATTGCCATTGACCAGGCGGCAGCGGCGCAGGCATTGCCCGCAAGAGCGCCGGAAGACAGGCCGCAAAGGGGTGGGCGCTGCCGGCATGGGCCTGAGAGCTCCTCGCTGATCTCTGCCACAACAGAAACGCTGCTCAGTACCGGGATCAGGCAAGTCGCTTAGCGCATCTGTCCGCTGCTGCTGGTGCTGGTGCTGGTGGTAGCTGGAGGTGCTCCAACATCTCGTCCCATCCCCCATCCCAGCCGCCCTGTCCGTCACACTGGTCCTCCAAGTTCCCTCGCCCGCCCGCCCGCCCGCTCCCACCGTCGCCAGCCCGAGCGAGATCCAGCCATCGGAGAGACATCTGGACTTCGGTCCCGAAAGAGAGAGAGAGAGAGCGAGCGAGAGAGAGAGAGGGAGAGAGAGATCACGGGACCCGAGCGAGCCGTCCAATGTCCCCATGTCATACCTGAGAAGTGCACCTCTGAGCCTGGACGTCCACGACCGCACCGCGCCGCAGGCCACTACTCCCACTCCCACTGCCACTGCCACTGCCACTACCACGACGACGACTACTACCACCACCACCACCACCACCGACACCGACACCACCCCGACGCACCGCAAGAGGAGGACCTGCACACGCCCCCATCCGCACGCCCGCCCGACACCACACGGGTGCGTGCAGACCGACCGACGGGTGTTTGACAAGAGCTGGCAATTGCGCAGAGCGGTTGGGTCGAGTGCGCGGGAAGCTACAGACGACACACGACGCGGCGGGGCAGGTGTGCCTCCTCGTCCCTTCCCGAACGAGCCCACGCAGCGAGCGCGACTGCCAACTGCTGCAGAATGGAGGCGCTCGATGCCCGTCAGAGGTCCGTCCCCGTTTCCGCGTGAGCTCTCTTGATTGTTTGCCCCGCGACGCTGCATGTACGGCCGAACTGACCATGTGGAATAGCTCCAGCTTCGGCTTGCCTTCGATCAGTAACCTGGATTCCGTGAAGCGAGAAGAGATGGAGAGGAAGCGCTCATACCCGTTCCCCGCCCCAAACCTATCGGTGCCTGCCAGCGCAGCCGCAGGCCCACTGGGAGGATTGCTGTCGCCGCCCGAGTCCAGGCGAACCTCGGGCGACGACGAGAAGGAGCAGCAGCGCCCGCGCCAGTCTCTGCCGTCGATACATGAGCTTGCCTTTGCCCCGACCGCCCCTCCTCCGCCTGCGCCTGCGTCGGCGTCACAACCGCACTTCCAGCCGCCGACGACCTCGCCTGTAGACCACCGGACCCGACCCTCGTTCCCGAGCGACCTGCACGGCAGCCAGGGTCCAGGGAACCCGTTCTCGCATCCCCGCAGTCCCTACACATCGGCGTCTACCGTGCCCCCTCCTCCACCCCCACAGGCCCAGCCCGACTCATTACCACGTCCGCCGTACGCGGAACCACGCCCTTCCTTCTCAGACCCCCGGCCCTCGCTCTCTGAGCGCCACTCATTCCCGGCGCCGCAGCACAACCCCAAACTGCCCACTCTCCATCCTCTCCAGACAACCCAATCCCCTCCCCCAGGTCCCAGCCGTCCAAATCCCCCCTACTCGTCATATTCTGCCCATCCCTCTGCACATCCCTCGGGAGCATACGAGACACAGGCTCCTCACTCCGCTGGTCCGATGAACCACAGCTATGGGTACTCGCAATACCCCTCTTCAAATTATCCTCTCTCAGCCCCCGCCCCCGGAGCCCCGAATTCTGCGTACCCACCATCCACGTACTCGGCCCCTCCGCGACCGTATCCCAATCCTCCCTCATGGCCTGAACACCGCCTAGAAGAGAAGAAGATCAATCGATCAAGCCTAGCTCCATACGGGGAGTCCGTAAAGCGACACCTCGAGAGCTTCGACCTAGAGGCTTCCCTTAACGAGGTATGTTTTCATGGTGCAAACCTGACTGCGACGCCCTATAACTAACACAATTCAGATGGCAGATGGTGCCGTTCATATTACAGAGTTTTCCGACCACTACAGGCGACAGGCGCACAGTACACAGCGCATTGGCATGGGCGCGCAATCAGTGCCTGGCCTGGACGAGGTAGACAGGATGCTCAAGCACAGCGAGAAGATACAAATTTCTCTGCAGCGCATGCGAGAAGTCATTTTCAACAACCAGCAAGCGAGCATGGTAGAGGCGCCGCAAGATCCCCGTCACCGACCGATGAATGGATACGACCATGAAATGTCAAGCAATTACGGCGAGGACCTCAAAGGCGGCGGTGGCTTCGCGGGTGCCGAAAACAAGAAGCGCAGAGGTGTAAGTCTACCCGTCAACTCATTGTCAATCATACACTTATCCCTAACAAGCCTTCGCAGCGAGCCGCACCACCCGGCCGGTGTCATAGCTGCAATCGAGCCGAAACCCCAGAATGGCGGCGTGGCCCCGACGGCGCCAGAACATTGTGCAACGCGTGTGGACTTCGTAGGTACCCTCTGCTCCATTTTCACTGCACATGCTTACGTACTGCAGACTATGCAAAGCTCACTCGCAAAATGGGCGGCAAGCAGGCTATGGCCGGGTCAAATTTACGGCCCAAATCTCTCGACCAAGGATCGACCACGGGATAGTACCATCCGGTACCCCTAATATTTACCACAACGCCAGACGACTCGATTCAGTCACTATGGACTGAGTGGACCGGCCCGAACACGTTCACGGCTACGTCATTATCTCGCATGCGTGTCACTTGGAACATAGATATTGGCCAGTGTCCGCATCGAGTATTTTGTTTCTACAATGGCTACATTCCACATTCCATCGACGGAGCTTTGGCGCGTTATCAGTGATGCATTTACGGGACTAGGGTCTTTACGGAAGCGAGCTCATCTTTTTAGAGATGCAAAAGCTCTGCAAATTAATATTGGCGCGTATGCAATCTGGCTTTGGGTTTTGCTTTCTACTGTCATATACCATTCAACGGATGCATCTGGCAAACATACAGCAGGCTTCTAGGCCCTTGCTGGATAAACGGCGTTCTTTTCAATTTGGCATTCTATGTCGGGCAACTGGCCCGGAGGATAGAGAACCAAGGCCCTTGTTTCCTTTGTACTACTGCACTTTCTAAGAAGTGTACGAGCGTGTTGGGCGGTAGATGCAGGAAGCGAGCATGGGCTTGGAGTGTGACGAGGAGGAGTTGCGGAGGTGGAGTGGCAAGACTACCATGTCTAAAGGATGTGTCTGGTAGGAAGATGGAAGGTTATCGGTTCCACCATTAAACATGCATCCGCGTCATTGGACGCTTGTTGCCATTCCTTCCCGCTTCGAACATTACCACATGTCTTGCTGTGACGCGCCTCTCGGAGCCGTTGGGGTTACCCCGTCTCGCTTTACATTACTTGATTCGAGCTCTCACAAGCCTCCCTTCCACAGCGTCTCAGATCTGCGGGTTGGTACTTTTAGAATCGCGGACCGCAGATGCTGTTGTCTCACCACCAAGGATGCCCCGCGTACGGCATACACAGAGAGATATTGACAGCCAGGGCATGGCGGGGAAAAGGGCGAGGGGCGGCTGCTGTTGCGGCCGACCACCTACGCGCGCATTTTCTCTACCCCAATGACACACTTCCGGTCACCGTCTCCCAAGATGCATTCCGGCTCCCTCACATAACGCAGACCCCGTCTTACAAAGAAGGCACGCCGCATCTGTCAGACGGCATCTCGGTAGGTCGCACTTCCAATCGATCGAACACTTGTCCGACCATGCACCTGGCCCAGAACAGAACGTCGACGATAACATGAACAGTCGTGCGCTATTGCGGGTGGACGGATTCGATGGTTGCACTCAGCCCGCTGCGTGCTCACTTTGATCAATAATGTGCTTGCGGCTCGCATGCCAGCATTGGATGGGCGCGCGCAGAACCGCTGTGACGGTGTACTGGGCCGTATTATTGGCAAGGCGCAGGTGAGGACTTTCTATCCATCACTACCTACTACCACTATCTACTGCTGCTGCCAGCTCACACTCCCAGGCGTGTCTTCAGCTCCACTTCTACTGCATGCGGGCGCAAGGCGATAGATCACTTCCTGCACACTTTGCCCTGCCCTGCAGCTGTCATGGCTTGCGGGCCGCTCGTAACGGGTGATCGTATCGCCGCAAAGCGTCCAAGGTGCAGCATCCAACAGCACAGGCGCTTCGTGGACATTGCTTTTCACGCACTGCTGTCAAAGAGGCAAAAGCACGTGGGCCGAGCCGAAGACACGACCGCTGGCAACGGCCTGTGTACGTGTGGATAAAGAGGTTTGGCTGTGACGCCAGACGGTGCGGTCCCCCATTATTGACGTTGTGCGATGGTTGATGATGTATGATGTATGATGTATAGATGAAGTCGGGGGTACGGCGGACGTCTCGTCTGTAGGCACCAAAGAGGAAAGCGCGACCGGCAATCGGGACGGTAGCAAGGATGCAAGCCTCGGATTGGTTAGGCGACTACGACTAACAGCAGACCTCACACTCAACCATTAATAATCAACCCTTCATCTTGTCCTCTCTGCTGGCGCTTGCAACTGTGCCTCTGCGCCTGCCTGCAATCACATCGACAACGGCCGCTGCGACGAGACACGCAGACGCCCTCTGGTGCCCTTGCTGTATCTTTTTCGCGCTGCGAGAATCGCCCATCTCGCCCTACGTGCCGCGGACCCCGCTAAAGTTAGATCTCTGCTGTGCGCCCCGAGTTTTCCTCCACTATCTCGCCGTCCTTGGGAATCCTCACCGTCCAAGCATCTGCGTGCATCTCCTCGTCTAGCTAGTCCGAGCGGGAGCCTGCACGCATTCGCTCAAGCATGGGTCTGCTGTGAGACTCGCAGTGCCCTCTGTTGTTCGATATGCGCTAACCCTCTGTAAAGCGCTTTGGGAACTCCATTGGAGTGGCCAGAAGCAAAGAAGGTGGCTGGCCAGGTTCGATCATGGGGGATTGAAGTGCGTGCGGCGCGGTTGCCCTACTGAGGGGCTCTGGACTGACGTGGCCTGCAGCAACTCCTTGCTATTTGGCAGAACGCCAAAGGAAAAGAGAGGGATGCACTTTTGTGGGGTGATGAGGTAGATCAACGTCTGTCTCTCGTATGAGTATTGACTGACGGCCCTTTCAGATCGAATACCTTGTGGTCTGTTACGATGAAGAGAATCGAAAGGTCCGACTTTCGCTGCGACAGGCAGATATCCTGGAAGCACTGGCAAATGACGAGAAACTGATAGCTGAAGGTGGAGGCGTGCCGGAAGTACAGCGAGGTCCTGTAAAGTGGGTTTGACGCATATTCACAAGTTTCATACTGACTGCTCCAGGGAGGCCGAGATCACTGCCCCCGTCTTTCATCCCGAGTTCGGCCGCTTTATGCTGGAAGCTACCCCTGGCAAGCCATGGGGAATTGGGTTCAAAGACCTTCTCAGCGTCGAGCCCGACATGAAGTGGAGGTCAGTGTCGACACAGCCAGCAAACATGACGCAACATTAACCCCTCCAACAGACGTACAATAGCCAAGGATCACATGGCCAAGGAAGAATATCCCATCACACTGACAACATTCCCGCGGCTCGGATCGCCCGACTGCATTGTGCCGTCGTACCCTGTCTCCGGCCCGAAGCTGCGATCTCAGTTTGTGCCCGATGAGATCGCAAACCCGCATATCCGCTTCCCGACCTTGGCGGCCAACATCCGTTGGCGCAGAGGTAGGAAGGTAGAACTTAATGTGCCCATCTTCAAGGATGAGAAGACTCAGTGGCCATTCAAAGACCCCACCGTCAATTATGACCTCCACCAATGGCCTGAAGATGACGATGTTCGCAATGGCGCTGCGAAAGAGAACCATATTTACATGGATGCTATGGCTTTTGGGATGGGCAGCTGCTGCCTCCAGATCACGTTCCAGGCCAAGAACATCGAGGAGGGTCGCAAGATGTATGACCAGCTTAGTCCTCTAGGACCTATATTGCTGGCTTTGACTGCGGCAACGCCGATTTATAAAGGCTTCCTTGCCGATACTGACGTGCGCTGGAACCAGATCAGCAGAGCGGTGGATGATCGCACACCAGAAGAACTAGGAGAGAAGGTTGAATTGCCCGACGTCTTCATTTGTGTCTGCATGCTGACTAGATGTGCAGCCACTCGAGCATGACCGATGGCGACTACCAAAGTCCCGCTACGCCTCAAACTCGACGTACATCTCTCAAGATGCCCGACTACGACCCGAGTATCTCGATCCCGACCTAGTGATCGACAAAGACATCAAACAGCGTCTCATAGATGGCGGCATGGATGATCTCCTCGCCACGCACTTCGCTCACCTCTTCATCCGTGACCCTATCGTGGTATTCGCCGAGGATCTGCAAGATCTCGACCTATCTAAAGCCGACCACTTTGAGAACCTGCAGTCCACGAATTGGCAGCACATGCGCTTCAAGCCGCCGCCACCAGGCTCCGATATGGGTTGGCGCGTCGAGTTCAGGCCAATGGAAATCCAGATTACGGATTTTGAGAACGCGGCTTTCAGCATTTTCATCGTGTTGATCACAAGGGCGATCTTGAGTTTTAACCTCAACTTTTACATACCCATTGCGAGAGTGAGCGAAAATATGGAGACGGCACATGTCCGTGACGCGGTCTCGACGCAGAAGTTCTGGTTCAGGAAAGACCCATTTAGTTCACATTCGCGCTCCAGCGGCACTGGCACATCCACGCCGGCTGAGACCAGTAGACCAGCTACACCGTCCGGCCCCGTCGAAGACGAGTACGAACAGATGACTATTAACGAAGTCATCAACGGACAAACATCGTCTTCTTCTTCTTCCTCTAACTTCCCAGGTCTTATCCCGCTCGTAGAGTCCTACCTCAACAGCATGAACGTCGACGTTGAAACACGCTGCGAGCTAGCGCGTTACCTTGATCTGATCCGCAAACGCGCCGATGGCACGTATTGGACGGCAGCAAAGTGGGTTCGCGAGTTTGTCAAGGGACACGAGAAGTACCAGGGGGACAGTGTGGTAGGCGATGACATTTGCTATGATCTTGTCAAGGCGGCCGAGAGAATTACGAAGAATGAGGGCAGAGATGGGCTGGGCAAGGAGATGCTTGGGCGGAGGCGGTAGGTGGGACCAGACGACGGTCGGTGTGGTAGTGGTGGCGATTTATTAGTGTTCGTCACGTGCGATATGGCTTGGCGAAGGATTGCTTTTCGATCGGGGCGAAACGTGTGTGTAGGATGTAGGGCGGGTTTGGCGTTCGTGCGAGCGCATGTCTGGGTTGAGGGCGGGAAAAGGAAATAATATGGAGCTAGAGTGATGGAGAGTGGAGATCGGATGGGAGTGGGGGTGGGCTGGATGTTTAGGTAGGCCGTAGATGAATGTGGAGGAGGGCGAACCGTGGTTCGGGGACTGTGCCGTGTAGTGCATCCCCCTACTCGGTATCATGCATACAACCCTTATGTGGACCTCGATGGCCATGCTGAACACTGTATCTCTTCGTCTCCTCCAACATCTGGAGGCAGATAGCTGGCAGAGGAGGTAGGTCAAGAGCTTGGAACCTTGGAAGTGGCGATCTCGGCTAACCTCTTCCATCCGGGACAGGGGGCGTCTGCCGTCCTGCCGCGCAAGAGTCTCGGATGCCAGTGAAAGAGCCACCAGTTCACACACACACACACAAACACACATCCCGATCATCCTCCAAAGCCCAAACAGAGGATTGTCGCCCTTGCTGTCGCGGTTGCACAATCTTCGCCTTCTGTTGTCTTGCTGCGCGTGTGCTTGTGCTGCCATACCCTGGCAATCCGGGCCGCCGCCGCCTGCCGTGGTGGGCTGAGAATCACCCCATCGCTCGCCCAGCAGCCCTCGACCTCCTCTCTCCCATACGCGCGGAGAGTTAGACCCCCCGGATCGCAATCGTAGAGTGACGGTGAGCTGCATCTCGGACCGCATCCGCAGTCCCTGGCCCCGTCCTGGTCTGTTCGAGCCGGCTTTTGGGCACAGTGCTGTTGTTGTTGCTTCGAGGCCGCCGAGTCCCCCGGACCACACAAGCGATTGTGGGCACACTGAACTCTCCTTTCGGATGTATGGCATGACCTGATCAGTCATACGAACACTCCTGGTAAGCATGCCTTTCTCTGTTCTGTTTTCCCGCGCCTGGGTGCATTTATCCGCCCGAGTCTCATCGTCGACGCCCTTGCTCGCTGTCACCGCGCGTTGTTTGCACTGCACTCCCCACCGCGATGGCGTCAGATCCCTCCCATGGCAGACTGGACGACTGGCTGGAGCTCGAGCAGGTCGCTGTACGTGCTTGCAGCTGTCGTTACGCCCCTCACATGTACTATGCTGACCCTATGGCACGCTACAGGTTGGCCCATACTGCGTATTCGACAGCTTCAGACCTCCCCTGAGCCCCACCACGAGTGGCTCGACACCCCGCCACTCATCCGAGTCCGATAGAGAAGGAATGGAAGAGCCGAGTATGAAATACGAATTCCCACCATATAGCGGCGGCGTGCGTCCGTCGTGGCTCACGACTGCCAATGACGATGTCCCGCTACCCGCGACCTCGGATGACCTTGCTGGATCCAACTGGACCGACTTCATGGCCTGGGATCCAAATACCTCACAGGCCCCCGAGCTCAAGCTTAGTGGGCCGGCGTGCTTCCTTCGACCTGAGATGCAACGTCCGGTCTTCAACCGCCGCCAGAATTCGGAGCACGATATACCCACCACTGTTGCGATGCCAAACCAACAAAACAACACCCCCTTCACTTTTGGCGACAATGTGGACCTCCCGCCCGCATTCGACTTCGATGCCAATCCTCTGAGTTCGCCTTCTTCGGGTGAGAGCCAACAGCACAACGGCTTCTACCCGACACCCATGTGGCAGCAGCAACAAGGCGGCGACAACTCCATGTTCTCTCCGCGATTCGACACTTCACGCATTCCCGCACCTGTTCCTGCCCTGTCGAAAACACCAAGCCTCCACCACAGCAACAGTCCCGGTTCGATCCGGAATGGCCGGACAAGCTCGTCGTCTTCGCGGTCTACACCCGAACTGGTGCCACAGAATCCTAAGAAGAGAAAGTCGTCTACTGACGATGCCGACCCGGTAACGACCGGTAAGAAAGAGAAGGGACAGCCACCGAAGAAGACGGCACATAACATGATTGAGAAGAGATACCGGACGAACCTGAATGACAAAATTGCTGCCCTGCGTGATAGTGTACCTAGTCTACGAGTCATGTCACGAGGCAATGGCCAAGGAAATGAAGAGGACGACGACCCCGAGGATCTGGAAGGACTTACGCCTGCCCACAAACTCAACAAAGCTACCGTGCTATCGAAAGCGACGGAATATATCCGACACCTTGAGAAGCGGAACAAACATTTACAGGATGAAGTAACGGCACTCAAAGGACGCGTGGAGAGCTACGAGAAGATGTCGATGTCGGGGCCTATGTCTATGCATGGTTCTGTTGGCACGCCGGATGCGAACAGATATTCCGAGGACCCGTTCACACCTTCTCACGGAATGTCCATGTCTGGACCCCCGCAAGGAATGATCCCGGTACCGGAGCACATTGCAGGCCTCCGTCAAGGACTCCCACCCCAAGCCCAAGCCCACTACGCATCCGCATATCCGTCCTATGTTGGAACTTCGCGTCCTAACCATGCTGGTCCACCAATGGTACCTGGCCGACGCAATACTATGGTAGGCAAGCTCATGGTCGGATCTTTGGCCGGATTGATGGTCTTGGAAGGCTTTGCCGAACGACAACAGTCCAAAGAAGCTTCAGAAGATCGTGGCCTTTTCGCCCTTCCGCTCAACTTGGCGGCAGTACTCACACCCCGTGTTTCTCTTGGAGCGTCGAATGTTCAGCTGCCGCTAGCCAAATTGCTTCTTATTTTCGGCGCCATTTTTTACATCTTTGCACCCCTCTTTGACTCCAAGCCGAAGCAGCAGAAGAAGAAGGCAGCACACAGCGTCAAATTGGCCGGAAATCCTTCACTTGCACTCCCAGTGGAAATGCGACACAAGGCATGGCTTACTTCTATTCAAACTGTATGGGTCCCACGCCACAACTTCTTACTTGAGGTTGCCGCTCTGGGTTTGAAGATGGTGAAGCTCAGCACGCGCAAGATCATCGGATGGGACAGGTATGCTTCCCTTACGGGCACAACAAAAGATCACGAAACTGCCCGCGTCAAGGCTTGGGGTATTGCATTGGATGCTCAACTTACTGGCGGCGATGCAGAGATCAGCAAGAGCAGACTTGTCTTGACATTGATGGCTTCCGGCACGTTGCCTGATACTCCTGGTCGGCTCATGCTGAAAGCACTTCACATCCGAGTACTACTATGGGAACTCGCACATGCCGGGCACAGCCCTTCCTGGGTATTCGATAAGCTGAGCGCCAAACTTTCTCGACGGTACTGGAACATGGCCCGTAGCGAGCAAAGGATCGCTACCAACCTCTCATCGAAGCCAAACAGCGAAGCCGAACCCTTACCCGAACATCTTGCAACGCTCCTCGAAAAAGAATGCGACGATGTTCTCGTCCCCTGTATTGTTCAACGTGCATACAATCTTGCCTGGAACCGCCAAATTGCCGAGGATACCTCGGTAGATCCCTCCATGGATGGCGTAGTCGAAGACTTCGCCATCTCTTCGCCCCTAGACGCCCTCGCAGCGTGGTACTCCAGCTACCGTCTCAAGAGTGGTCTTGCCAGTTACCTAGCCTGCAAAGATGGCAAGGCCAAAGAAAGCGTGAAATTCGACCTTACGCTTGCCGCCCAGACTGCACCACCGACTTCGCAAGCTCAGTTGAGATCACTTGTCGCACAAGCTGTTGTTCTCGACGATGATAGCAATGCACGCATTGCTGCTGCGTCCAAAGCTCTCCCTACGCCGCCAATTACTTCACCTGGCTCGAAGGGAATCACATTCACCAACCTCGTCAGCTCCGCACCCGTGGCAACCGATGTCCGCAAAGCGTTAACTCTCGCAAAATGTCACATGCTCATCTCGTCCAACAATCCTTCTGCGCACCGCCACGCCGTTTTCGTAGTAAACAACACGTTCCTCTCTGAAGCCACCACCACACTTCTTTCCTTCGTCGCAGGATACAAGATCTTGAATGCGTTCATGGAAAACAAGGGTCTGCAGATTGAGGCCGGCTATGGGCTGGAGGGATTAGCGAGTAGCCTCAGGAAGTGGGTGGGCCATGAGCCTGGGAGACGGATTGGACTGGGGAATAAGGTTAGAAGTAAGGTCATAGGGAGGTGTTTAGAGGCGAGTAAGGTGCTTGTAGGGTTAGCAGAGAAGAGCAGGGACAAAGAGGGAGATGATCCCGGGTATTACAGTGCCAGTGTCAAGGGTGACGAGGCAGAGACTTGAATGAAGGACATGGGTAAATAGTGGAGGTTACTGGTGCATGTTTGCATGTTTCTTATATCTTTTTCTGGTTTGACTGACTAGGTATTATTACGATATCCCCTTCGTGGCGTTCTGGACTCAGTTCAGGGCGGAAAAGGAGACACTGGTAGATGCTCTTGGCTTTAACGGCTTCGGCAGCCTATCTTTTGCTTTTTATATACACCTTGCATATGGTGGGTAACAGCTCTTCGGAGCACATTAGATGATTGTTGATATAGGTGTTACATGAGCGTCACAGTAGCTTCGAATTCACAAGGATAATGGTATTCACTACTCTAGAGTATGGCTTTGGCTTTAGTTATTGAATGGTTGATGTGTTTTTATAATCCGCCTCTTCATATAGAAAAGAAACGTGTAGTTGAACTGCGTAGAGTTGATACCTCGGAGATAGGATTTATGAATTGGGCCGAGGTCCAGGATCGGGAAAAGATTCCCCACTAGAGCATCGCGACTACCCCGACGCGCTCGCTATCACATATACGATGATCATGATACCCCCATAGCCTCGACAATACTCTCCCGTAGCTTATGATCCGGAAAGCTAAAGTGAACCCTTGAAACGAGACGCAATGACGCCCCCGAAAGCTATACTCTTCGATATCGGAGGTGTCGTTGTACGTATCACTTTACCTCAATAACTACACACTCACTGCCGAATTGAAAGAAAATGACTGACAAATGAATACCAGGTAATCTCCCCCTTCCAAGCCATTCTCGACTACGAAGTCGAGAACAATATCCCGGTCGGCTACATCAACTTCGCGATCCAAAAAGGGCCACACGACACGGGCGCATGGCAGCTCATCGAGCGCGGAGAAGTCGAATTAAACGATCAATGGTTCGCCGACTTCCGGGCCCAGCTCTCACTCCCCCAAGCGTGGAAAGAGTACTGGATCACGCAGTCCGCACAACAGAGTCTAAAAGACGGAGCCGTACCAGTCGCCGCAACCGAACCCGTCCCACCCGTCCCGGCCATCGACGCGAAAACGCTGTTTTGGCGAATGATGAAGATAAGCAGGACACCCGACCCCTTCATGTATCCGGCACTACGGCGGCTGAAAGAAAGCGGACGCTTCGTCCTCGGCGCCCTGAGCAACACGGTACATTTCCCCACCGGCATCCTCGACGACGAGGCCGTCCTGTTCGATAAATCCCTGATACACGACCCTGCGCCATCGAACCCCTACGCGCAAGACTCCCCGGATATCACCCACTGTTTCGACATCTACCTCTCTAGCGCCCATGTTGGGTTGCGCAAACCGGATCCGGCCGTGTATGCGCTCGCGGTGGCGGAATTGAGTAGGGTTTCTGAGGCGAGGGGGTGGGGCCGTGTGGATGCGGGGGAGGTGCTGTTTTTGGATGATATTGGGGTTAATTTGAAGTTTGCTAGGAGGAGTGGGTTGAGGACTGTTAAGGTTGGGTTGGGGAGGACGAGGGAGGCTGTGAGGGAGTTGGAGGGGGAGGTTGGGTTGAAGTTGTTGGATGAGAGGAGTAGGTTATAGGGATCTGGATTGATGGGTTTTTGGTTTGATGATTTGGTGGTGTTTGAAGAGATTCTGTGACTTGTGCTAATCAATTGTTGGCCATCTTGTCTAGGTTAGTCTAATGTTAGCCAAGAAATTCTCAGTCTCCGGGGTATTCTACACTCTAGAAACACTAAGAGTTATAAAGGGCAACTATATCAAGCGTCCGGAACCTTTGCAGCGACCTACTACTGGGTTCTCCTACGACAATCAAGACCGCATGCAGACCAAGTCATGGCAAAAAGAGTCTGGAAGAAGGATACTATTGATAAAGTATCGATGGCTATACAATGCAGTGTAGCGATATCTACTGGAATCTACCAAGATCCTCAGTATCATGATACTCACTGCTATGTCCATGCAGCCTTGTGGCCTTTCCAAAGGCCTATGATTAGTCTCCGCTAAGCAAATTAAATCCGTGTTTCTCAAACATCCCTTAAGAATGTGTGATCCAGTCCCGTTATGCAATCCCCCATTCGAATTTCAGTCTGTTCTATTTGCCATTTCCCGTATGCGTTCATTCATTTGTCGTATGCCATACTCCATATGTTGTGTGCCATACTCCATACGCCATATTCCAGATCACTCGAATTTTCCCTACGCCGTAATCACCGCCTCCCGCTTTTCTTGTTGCTCACTCCTTGACCCATCCCTGAGCATGACCCCACTTCAAGCCGCCCCAACCCTCGTGGTTACGCGGACGCGTCCTGAACTGCTCCTCCGGCCAAGAGTCTCCAATACGTACCTCGACCTTGTCTTCTCCTAGAGTGCGTTCCGGAGCCCAGTTATCCATTATGGCGATACCGCCCAGCGTGATTCCGTACCTGGATCCGTCGATCTGACGCGGAGTCAAGGGGCGTTGGTCGGGTATGAGAGCATCGGATGCGGCGCTCTGGAAAACCGAGTTGATGAACGCCGTGGATGAAGAGGCCCTGGAGTGCTCTGAAGACTTCGTCGGGGACGCCGTGGCGGGGACGTTTGGATGGATGTCGGCGGGTTGAGTCTCGGGCTCGACTTCTTCGGCAACGCTGGCATGGTAGTGCTGAGGAACCGTTGTGGGAACTTGATAGTTCTGGGGAACCGTTGTAGGCACCTGGTAGTTCTGGGGAACCGTTGTAGGTACCTGATAGTTCTGAGGAACCGTTGTAGGCACTTGGTAGCTCTGAGAAACCGCTGTAGGCACTCGATATCTCCGAGGAACTGTTGTAGGCACTTGATGGCTCTGAGCATATCCTAAAGGAGCAGAAGCATAGGTCAGTTGAGTGGCCGGCACAGGTGCAGCGGTGGGCTTATCAGTCTTGAGTGCCTCTGCAGGAGTCGGCCACGCTTCTTCCTCGCGAAGCTGCAAATCGAATTTCAACTGCATTGGCAACTGCGGAATTTGGGGCCTCAGACCTGCACTTGACATCCGACGATTCTGGTTCTCATTCCAGTTTCCGGCCGGAGGGATGGCATCTTCGGGATAGATGTCCGCGGGTGAAGCCTCCGGACCCTGATCCAAACGCTTCAGACGTCCGGATGAAATTCGTCGTCCTGAACCACGACGGTTTTGGGGAGTGTGACGAGAGCTATTGTGGGGGTCAGTGAGCGGATCATCAGCCTGCGAGACAGATGAATGGCGATGACGAGGTGCATTGATCATGTGCTTCTGAGCGGCAGGAGGGGTGAAAGCGTACGTAGGCTGCTGTTGCTCCATAATATAGTGTGCCTGTGGATTGTAGAAACCAGGGCTGGGATCATACTGCATGCCACCATACGGTCCATATCGAACACCTTGCGGAGGATACGTAGCGCCGCTGCCACGGTAGTCAGAGTACAGTGGATGAGTAGAGGCCGTCCCACCCGATACTTGCCGAGATCCACTCTGGGTTGAAGAGGATTCAAATGGGGGCTTGAAATTCAGCTGGTGCTCCATATGTTGTGCCAGTTCTTCCGCGGTTAGTGTATTCCGTAGGGCCTCTTGTACTAGCTTACCATCAAGGCCTTTGTTGCGTGTCTCCGTAGGAAAGAGCAGTCCGGTTTTCTTGTCCTGCCGTACATATGGACCGTATCCGCCGAGAGAAGGTTTGGTAGACGGGGCATGGCGCGTATCGACTTGGGAGTGAGTGCCTGTGTGCGTGCTCCCAGCATCCTTGCTTGAAGAGGCAGCTACAGGCTGCATCTGAACCCTCCTTGACGGTGCGATGGGTAGTCCGAGATGCATAGCAAGCGCTTTATTTTGGTTAGTCGCCTGAGCGCTCGTATAAGCTGCAGAAGACTGACTTTCAAAGTTACCACCTTGCGACTGTCCTGGCATAGGGCTCAGGTCTGAGAGCGGAGGATGATCGAAGCTCGGGACGGAGAGACCAGGGTAGATCTGTCGGTAAGCCGTCGCTGGAGTGTCTAATCACATGTTAGCTGTTGCTGTCGTCGTCTCAGCAGCTGATACTTGCCTTTGGGTGATGTTGCTCCTAAGCCTGGAATGTCGGGCATGGAGTTGGGATTGACGCCTGCGGTCGCGCTTGAGTATGATGCTTGGAGTGAGTTCGCCGCAGGTGTAAACATCGGTGCATTCGGATTGAAGCTCGGCATCCGCTGCTGCTGCGGCTGCTGCTGCGGCTGCTGCTTTGCATTCGACGAGTCCATGTTGAGAGGTCAACTGTGAGGTCGTCAAGGCGAGTTCCGCGTAGAGAAGAAAGGCGTGCCTTTATATGATGTGGCAGGCAGCGGAGCAGCTCTTGAAACCGTATTCACGTAAGACAGAAGGTCGACAGGCCTCCAACTCTACTTCACCCCCAAACTCTTTGCCAGCTGACGGCTTCTGAATTCACCTAGAATTCAATTTGCGGGATGGGGAACCGGGATTTGGACATACTTACGATGCGATAGGTGAAAAATAGCTTTACGGTATCCTATACCACTGCAGAGGCTACTTCACCTATGACCAGGTGGATGGAAATGGCTGTATAGCTTGACGTGTGCCAGTGTTGACCTGACCAGTGCCCAACAGATGCTTGATGGAGATGCGTGATAAGGGTTGGAGGTGAAGACAGAAGGAAATCTGGTTTCTCGGTGAATGGAAGTGTGTCTGTAGATAATATAAAGGGTGCTGCAAAATATGATCTGGGGCGTTTGCAGCGACAGATATCCGCCTCTCCAAGCTACACAGAGCCAATACGAGCAAACGCCCATAATCGAGTGGTATGTCTGCAGCTCAACCCCAAGCTCTTTCAGGGACATTGCTTCTGTCTCGAAGATGTGTGAATGTCACATAAAGCAGCGTCGGACGTGGCATGCCGTTTCGAGTGTGAGATCTACAAGGAAAGTGCAGACTTAATATGGCAGGCATGCACATGACCGGTGATGTCGCCGTTGACTTCCACCATTCTGCAAAGCGCGTTTGTCACGAAGACCTCGTTCTTACTCGAAGCGTCCACCACGCCAGGGATTCAACTATCGTTAGCGCCACACACATTGCAAGAGGCAAGCCTTCTAAATCCGTACCATTGTCCACAAGCTGTGCGTACTCAAGTCGTCAACGGGGCTAACTATAGTCTAAAGCTATGGATTCGGATAGCTACTCACGATATCACCACACACAACGGTTCGCTACCAATTGCGGCCACCAAATCCACGTCTCCGCTCCCGAGCACACTCCACACTGTCCAAGGTGCATAGTCCGATCGGCCAAACGGAAACTCGAGCATGCCCAGCACGAGTTGCTGCTGTATGGAGGGTATCAACGCCCGTCACATTTGCGGGACGGGAATTTTAACAAGGCTTGTTTGGTCCACGACATTGCAGCCCGGTCAATGGCAAGAATCAACAGGAAAGACCAGTTGCGTTGGGAGCGTGAACGCGTATGGGACGAGGCGCATCTACAGACCGACCTTGCTAGTATCGATGAAGGCTGGACTTCTGGTTCAGAGGAGAAATGCCCGGTATGCGTGTTAGACCATTTCGAAGAGGGGGAGCCCATCTGCAAGCATCCAGACGGTCAGCGGAGCAATGGCGGATATATGGTGTGGTGGGAGCAACCTGGCGCTCTTGCACCGCCCAAGGAGGAAGCCAGCACGCCCCCGCAGCCACGCCCCAGGTTACGATACGCACCCAAGGGTTCTCAGTTGATGCGTAGTATCATCTGCGAGTGCCGCACCCGCCTGAAATCCCACAAAGAAGAACAGAAACGGCTGAGCGTGATATACAGAACCGAAGAAGTCGTACGCCGTAAACACCAACTTTCCGAGGACCTCTATATCGCGCCCGAGTTCTGGGAGTCACCCATCTCGAACTTATTGACACGTCAACAATATCTATACAACAAAAACGCTCAGCGCTTGAGTGAGCGTCGTGCTCGTGGGAACAAGGCGCGTCCGTGTCCCGGACGTAGCTCGCTCTTCATGTGTGAAAATGCAGATGAGAATGGCGGTGACGAGGTATCTGAAGAATGGCAACAAATGAAAGAGGAGGCCACAGATCGCGACAGATTGGAGAGAGCAGCGCAAACGGTTGGCGAAGAAGTAGGCTATCTATATTTCGTGGGCAATCGCTTCGACGGGTTGATTGTTTGGAGGAGGGATTACCTGAGGAGTAACCCGGATCTGATCTGGAGAGCGTGGGAGGTGCCCGGAATACCGCAAGATCTTCTAGAAGGGACTGGCGAGATGGAGGTCGAAGAACAGCTGGAAGTACCGCAAGAACTTCCAGGAGGAGGGCCTGACGAAATGGACGAGATTGACGAGATGGAGATTGAAGAACTTTAATTTACCTTCAATAGCTCAACTACGTAGAGACAGAGTATAGTTCTGGGGATAAACTTGGATATACATTGCGTAAATAGCGACCAGACAAGCTCAATGCAGAAAACAATACATACCTCAGTTGGTGAAGAAGAGACTCGGAGCGTCATTCGATGAGAGATAAGATCTGCATAGGTGGCTGGGACACCCCGGTAGGCCATCATAGCTTGGCGGTACCGACGTGAACTTTTGCGACTTCAAACTCAACCTCATTCTATCACCCACCTTGTATTCCTGGTCGATCGCAACAATGGGCAAAGGCACAGACAAACTCTACATCACCCATTCCGAATGGGCCTCCTCCGACAGCTTCGGAACCTCCCGCGGCGCAAACACAGGCCGAGCCGCCGCCGCCGGCCTCGCCTCGACCTTCAAGCGTCTCCCGTTCAACTATTGCGCCGTCTCCCTCCAGCCCTTCACCGATCCCGTATGCACGGCTGCCGGCGCCATCTTCGACCTCACACACATCCTCACATGGCTCTCGAAACACCCCGACACGAATCCCATCGACGGCACGCCGCTCAAGCGCGCCGACCTCATAGCGCTACATTTCACGAAGAACGAGGACGGCGAATATGTGGATCCGGTGACGTACAAGGTGTTCACGGACAATACGCATATTGTTGCGCTGAGGAAGAGCGGGAATGTGTTCTCGTGGGATACGGTGGAGAGGCTGAATATCAAGGCGAAGAATTGGAGGGATCTTGTGTCGGATGAGGAGTTCACGCGGAAGGATATTATCACGTTGCAGGACCCGCAAAATATCGAGTCGAGGGATTTCAACTCCTACAAGCATATTCGCGATGGCGAGACGGTGGTGGCGGAGTCAGAACGTGGTGTGAACACGGATGCGCTAGGAAATGCAGGCAAGATTTTGAAGGCGAAGGAAGCTGTCGCAAAAGCACGAGCCGAGCGACAAGCGAAAGCTCAAGGAAAGACATCAAACTCAAGCGCTGCTGTGTCTGCGCAGAAGAACGGAGCAGCGCCAAAGCCAACCATAACACAGAATGCGAAACCCGCCTACAACTCCGCAGTGTACACGTCTGGAAAGGCTGCCGCATCTTTCACATCCACGGGCATGACGCCCCACACGTCCGGCGAGCGCGCCGTTCTCTCCGACGAAGACTACATGCTTAAGCCCAAACGTATAAAGCAAAAAGGCTATGCACGCATGTCCACTTCCCTGGGCGACCTAAATCTTGAACTCCTGCCCGAACACGCACCACGCGCAGTGTGGAACTTCGTCCACCTCGCTAAGAAAGGATACTACCGTAATACTATCTTCCACCGCAACATCAAGAACTTCATGGTACAGGGTGGTGACCCTTCAGGCACGGGTAGAGGCGGACAAAGCATATGGGGCAAGCCCTTCAACGACGAGTTTGATGGTCCGGAAAGGCACAGCACGCGTGGAATCTTGAGTATGGCAAATAAGGGGAAAAACACAAATACTTCGCAGTTCTTCATCTCGTACCGCGCGCTCCCACATCTAGACCGCAAACACACCATCTTTGCCCGTGTCGTCGGTGGTCTCGATACTACTCTCAAAACCATGGAACTCGCCGAAGTAGGCGAGAAAGACCGACCGGTCGACGACATCGAGATCCTAGACATAGTGGTATTTGTAGATCCGTTCGAAGAATGGCAAAAGGAGCGTACAGAGAAGGAAGTGAAGGTGCAGGAAGCGGAGGAGATTCGAAAGGCAGGTGGCACGGCGGATGATAAGACGACGTGGACGGGGAAACGCATTCGAGCTGACGGAACCGTGGATGCCAAAGGCGAAGGCGGGTTAGGTGTGGGGAAGTATTTACAAAAGGCGAGGGAGGAAGCGGAACAACAACAAGATGATGAGATAGTTGGGTTTGTGGAGGAGGAAGAGATGCCTGTCAAGAAGAAGGCTAAGACGGGCGGATTTGGCAACTTCGATGCGTGGTAAGAGCGCATGCGTCGATGACGGCAGTAGAGCATTTGATACCCCATTGCAAAGACAACAGTCTTCTCCATCAAACTCGGCCCTATTGCTCATTTCAAGCCAGATTCTGAAGGAAGGTCCGGCATAAACCCGTAAACCCGATAAGCCTCCTGTTCTCTTACTCAGCAGCCACGTGAAACGGCCACCAATCACACAACGAGGAGGTCCGTTGACAAAGGCCAACATTGCATACATTAGAAATGGAAGACTTGTGACACCGGAGAAGAAACCTTATCGCCGCTCCGACAAGTTGATTTTTACGAGGGAGTGGGGCGTATCTATAAGACTAAAAACCTACGGCGAAATGCATGGTGAATTGGAGTTGTAGCGCTAGACCGTTCTGGTGGATGCATATTACCAACTTTGCACGAGTTACTATCTACAAAGTATTTTGAAGCATGGCAAAACGCATTGCTTGCCAGTCGGCCTTTACTAAATTGACTACAACTCACAAGAGCTCTTCACTCGTATGTTTGTTGTGTTTCTGATGGTCTGTTTATATTCTCGGCTGGACTTTTCTGGAATGAAAAGGGCCGGTCGGAGACGAATGACGATGCACGGGGAAGCATCCATGGTCTTGCTACGAAAGAATGACGATGCACATTGGCGGGGCCTGGGGTGGTACAACAGGACCCTGTTTTTTTATTATCAATAGAGTTACGGTTGGCGAGGGGCATGAAAGAGATATCTCCGGCGGAGATATAAGTGCTCGGTCTAATCCGTCGACCATCACACAGAGACAGGTATAAATAGACAGCTGATCCTGCCAGTAACAATGAGATCAGTACGGTTCCATTCTTTCTTACTTCATTAACGCGTCATCGACATTGACCTCTGAGCATATATTGAAAAGAACCATCCATCTACCTCACAACCACATCACTATCACCACCACCAAAAATGGCCCCCACGATCCCCAAAACTTCCCGCGCGGTCGTAATCGACTCGCCCAACGCGCCATGGACCATTAAAGAAGTCCCGGTATCTCAACCGAAACAAGGCGAGATTCTGATCAAAGTGCTCGCCTGTGGCGTCTGTCACTCCGACTCTCTCATACAGGAAGGCCACATGGGGACGTACCCACGAACCCCAGGCCATGAGATCATCGGCACTGTCGTTGCTGTAGGTGAGGGAGAAAAGAAGTGGGAAGTTGGAGCCAAGGTTGGAGGAGGATGGCATGGTGGGCATGATGGGACTTGTAGGGCTTGTGGACGCGGACTTTTCCAGGGATGTGATAATGGGACTGTCAATGGTATTTTCAGAGATGGAGGGTGTGAGTATTATCGTTCCTTTTTATCTTAATCTTCGCATTTGAGGAACAGCGTTGCTAACGAACATAACCATAGACGCAGAGTACTGCATCCTCCGCACTGAAGCCGTAGTTAGCATCCCCGAAGACGCCGACGCCGCCGAATATGCGCCCCTTCTCTGCGCCGGCGTAACTGTCTTCAACGGTATCCGCAAAATGCAGATCATTCCCGGTGACGTCGTAGCCATTCAAGGTCTCGGCGGTCTCGGTCATCTTGCGGTCCAATACTCGCGCAAAATGGGGTATCGTACCGTTGCGCTTTCCTCTAGCGACTCAAAGAGGGACTTTGCGAAGAAACTCGGTGCGAACGATTACATCGACACGAGTAAAGAGGACGCGGCAGAGGCGCTGCAGAAAATGGGTGGTGCGAGTTTGATTGTGGTGACGGCGCCGAACCCGAAGATTATCGGGCCGTTGGCTAAGGGGCTGGGACCTTTGGGAAAACTTTTGATTCTGGCTCGTAAGTGGTCGATCTTCCCTCTATGCAATGTTTTTGGCTAACAAAACTTGTTGTAGCTGTCGGTGAGGTTCCGATCGATTCTATGACGTTGATCGGCAAGGGTGCTTCGGTGCATGGCTGGCCTGCGGGTCATGCTCTGGACAGCGAGGAAGCAATCAATTTCGCTGATCACCAGAACGTGAAGTGTATGGTGGAGAAGTATCCGTTTGATAAGGTCGAAGAGGCTGTAGAATCGATGATGAGTGGGAAGGCGAGGTTTAGGAGTGTGCTCGTTATGGAGTAGGGTAGACATGGGAGATGTGGATTAAGACTCGTTACCTAGAACCGAGAATCAATAACCAATAAATAATATCTCACAGATACTCCTTCCATATGCTAGGATACAGCTGATCTTCTATTGTATGTCTTAGAGGTGCTTGTGATGTGGTCGAGTGATACGATATGTCATGACTGCAGCTTCGCACTTACGGGCACGGTCCACCCATCAGAAGTACAAGTAGTTCCCCTCCCCCACCTTTTCTCTCATTCTTTCTTCAGCGCCTGACCACGAGCGGTATACCTGTGGAATGACGTCGCCCATCGAAAGTATGAAGAATCGCGGTTTCCCATTCATGTCATGCACAAGCCCTGTTCGTATCAGCCAACGTCTACAATCATCAAATCCAGAACAGGTCTCTCTGCGAGTCACTGTACGATAGCTTCTATTCAACAACCACAGTATCTGCTGAGGTTGAGGGAGCATCACTGGGTTGGTTGAGATGCTTGATACCATTTGTGCTCCTCCTGCTCCTTCTGTACCGACCACGGGGTCTCCTATGCTGGATCGCTTCCGAAATTTTCGACTTTGGGAACTGGCAATGTGTTTGGTTGGACCTGGACCTTGTGTGGGCTTCAAGTCAGGTATCCTGAGTTACCTAGCGATCGGTATTTTACGCCTGCTAGAAGCTAAGGATTCCTTAGACGTCCATCGTTGCGAGTCGGTATCGGCTTGCTCGTAGCGTTGGCGTTTTCATTGAGATCTTTTCCTTGTGGAAAGACTTGAGGAAAACACTCTTGATGGCGCTGTCGTTGTTCTCCGCGGGGCCGCATGCCATCCCAGAGGCGCTTGTCGCTCCTCAGGCTTGTGCTCCATACAAGCTTCACGTTCTGGTGATGCGCGATAGAGGGCAGGATACCAGTGATAATGATACCGCCCGCTATCAGGATTGGGCGGTTAGCTTTCAGAACGGGGGAAGGGTGGTCAGGGCGGCATGAGTAGAGAGGGCGCGAGTGAGGCGCGTAGACTTGCGGACGTAGAGCGAGAATCCAGAAGTCGAAGACTTGGGCTATAGTTGTTCTGGTAGAGTAAACATATCGCGTCTGGCGTTGGACGAACAATTGCAACGTCACATCGATTCGTGAGAAACCTGTACTTGGTATTTGTACCTTTCAATTCCATACGACAACTCTTTTTGTTTCAGAAAGTACTCCCCATCGTCAAACTCCTCTTCCAACTCCTCTTTCTCGCTCTCCCATTCTCACTCTCACACCTCCCCACCCTGGTTTCACCTCGCGGGACAATCATACGTCCTCCGCTCGTTCGCAAGCCCTTCTTAATCTCGTCCTCGTCCATGTTTTCAACCGCATCCTCCCCAAGCTCCTCTCTAATTGTGCTCGCCAAATCTAGCACGCTCCTTAAAAGACCAGGCCGTCTTCCAGCCCGATACATCCGGCTTCCCCTTACAGTATCCCACCACATACCCATCATGATGCAGCCCCAGACGAAGTTGAAGATAGCCACCATAAACAGGAAAATGTAAGAAAATCCCCATTGGTATGTTTCCGATGGCTTGCAGGAGCCGTGATTATGCAGGTAGACGTCGGTGTAATAGGAGTCTTGACGGCCGGAATCGGCGCTGCTGTTGGAAGAAAGAGAGTAGTAGGCATACGTTAGCCCGGGGGAAACGGTGTTGGGCCAGACTCCGTCGACGGTGAGGGTTATGTTGAGGGTGGGTTTGTCGAGAGAAATGACGGTCTTATTCCAGACGAAGGTTGAGGCTCGGCTCGAGAAAAAAGTAGTCCAGTTTGTATGCGGTTGGAATGTTGCATTAGGAAGGGGCGGGTGCCAAGGGGTATCGGCGTATTGAGCAGTATCTAGTTTCGTCAGTGAGGTTGCTACTTCTCATTACAAGGGACATGGTCCAGATCAGGTAGGAAGAGACATACAGTTATCAACCGCATTAAGCAGATTCCGGTCGTGAAGCGTTACGACGAGTGGGTTGCTGTAATTTCCTATCCTTGCACTGTCGTGGATGATATATCTCACCCCTACAGCTTTGTCGAAATTGATAAGATTGTGGTTGTTGTCTTCGATATACGCCTCGTAAGTCGTGATATAACCAGTCATGGCAGCCATGAGCGTGGGAAACGCTAGCACATATAGCGTGCTAATCAGCATGCACAGCATACCCAGCCAACGAAAGAACCTTTTCCACGTGCCCTCCCCAAATGCCAGAAACTCTTTCCCCAACACACCCAGCGTGCTCATCGTAGTCGTTTGAAAGGCCATCGCCGTATACATTTTGTAACTCGTAAGATGTATCTCCATATGGTACACTAGCCACTCATTAAACACCCTATAGTTCACCCACGCCAACAACACCTGCCCACCTCTTCCGATACAGAGATCCCACGCGATGTCGATGACCTTGACCTGCGTGAACGTCATGGAGCCAAACGATAGATTCGGGGTGAAGAAGTACGAAGAATCCATGATCCGCCACGTTGCGCCATTCTCCTCTTTCCACTTGCCATTCGGATAGCAGTCCCGGCCGAGAATGTAGCTGACGGAAGCTTCTTCTGCAGCGGTTGCGAGAATAACGATGGGGATTACGGCGACGGGGAGCGACGAGATCACGGCGAATATGCGCCATGGGAAGGGCTGGAACTTTTGCCAGAGGGTAAGTTTCTCACTCTTTATGCTGCTATTTCGGGGGTTATGGTCATCGCAATTCGATCCAGTATGATCGGAAGAGATGGCATCTCGCCGATCAAACAATGGTCGTGGAGATGGATCGCGGGAAACAGTCCGTATGCTGAGCATATCTGTGCTTGTTCGTGTGTCGGTATTAGTGTGTGAGCGTAGTTCATAGGCTTCTGCTTCTGTTTCTGGTATCATGGCTGATCCCAATGCGCAACAGTGCGTCTGGTACTTCCATCTGAGTAGGTGACGTGCAATTGAGTAGGTGACGTGCAATTGAGATGGAGATCTAAGATCAAGACTTGTGGTGCGATAGGGGCTGTATTATTGTAGACCATCTTCACGTCATTCTCAAGATCGCCGGAGGATTGTTGAAGGATTGACCTGTGAGGGAAGCCAAGAGAGGCGCAGCTGGGGTCTTTGGGTTGGTTGAAGCATTTCACCACTATCTCCCACTAGGAAAACCTTGACGCAAATAAATAATAGAGTAGCATAGAGATATCCGGCCAATGTAAGGCACGTGTTGACCATGATGGGTACATATGTAGAGACGAACTGGAGTCTGGAGATGGTCCGGGGATGTTTCGGAGATGCCCCGGCCCAACGTCTAACTGCGGACCTCCGAAGTCGAACGTCATCCAGGCACCCGAACCCTTGAACACGCCACACCACATGGCTCCCGACCCCTTGCACCACTCAGCACGGTAATGGAAACCCGTCGCGACCCACGCCAGTTCCTCTTCTTCATAATCCTGCTTCTTCTCATCAATTCGCCGGAAACTCAGAACCCCGGCTACAACACGCGCACGCGCTACGACGAGGTCCTCGAGCGGGAATGGCAGCATCTGGACATCCTGAACCAGACGCGATGGGGCGATTTTGGACAGTTTGGTAAAGAAGGAGAGGGTTATTTGAATGTTACGGGCTTGAGGGAAGAGGATGGATTTGTGTGGGACATCCTCGGCGGTGTGAAGGAGAGGGTTAGGGAAAGGAGTAAGGGCGTGCTTGGCGAGGAAGAGATGGGGAGATTCTTGAAGGGGACGGATGACGAGGAAGTAATAGAGAAACCGAGGGTCTACAAGAACTTGACGGGATATGCGCAGGGAGAGTGGGTACGCTCGCCGCTATCGAGGATACGGCATCCGGTCGATCTGAACGTTTCGCATGTCCTGCCTGACAACCCGTTTCCATTCGCCGAGTTTGACAGGAATTTGACGGGCGTGGGAGGACCAGTTCGACTGCATCTTACCGAGTTGGAGGGCAAGGCGAGGACGGATACGAATAGGAGTATAAGCGAAATACAGGCCAAAGTCGTGATAGGGGATCATGAGAGCTGGGGCGAGAACTGGTGGGAGTTTTTGGCTCATGGAGTGCATTACCCCGAGTACGGAGTGGCTATCTTGACCACGACGAGCGAGAGGTGAGTCCTCCTGCTATCATCGTTGAAACGAAACTCACATACGCAGATTCGCTGGCGTTTTCGCACTTCCTCACATGCAGCTCTCGTCACATCTCTATTCCTCCGCCCAAAAACTCCTCAATCGTACGCTCCACGAGACGATGGATCGTCAGGTAGGCCGCATGTACCCGGTGTGGAATCCGTGGACATCGAGTGTAGAAGGCACGAACGACGGAGCTCTAGGGGCTACGCATTGCGAGGTCGTGCTCTTCCTACAAGAGTTTCCAGTGGCCCTCGAAAACAAGCCTGGTGGTCAGCAGTCCCTCCCGGGCTACAGTCTGGATTGGCTTGAACACGAGCTTCGCTATCCCACGGGCGGACGCATTCCCCGTCGCTCGCCCTTGACCATGTCAATGGTCGCATTCTCACCGGACTGCGGTTTTGTCATCGAGTCGAAAGGACCACCAGAACATTCACCATCGGAAGCCACGCACCTGACCGGATCGAAAACGGAAGAGTTCAATGATCGTGCTCGCCATGGCATCTTAGCCTTTGCAGTAACGCTATCTTTACAACTTTGGTTTCTCATCCGACAAGCGAAAGAAGCCGCCACACCATCGACTAGAAACCGCATCAGCTTTTACACCGTCGCCGTCATGGCTTTGGGCGACGGCTTTGCTTTCCTATCTCTCGTATTCATGCATCTGTTCCTCGGAACTTCCCAACTACAACTCTACACGATTGCATTCCTAGCCTTATTCTCCGTAGTCTTGGAGCTCCGGTTCCTGATGGATATATGGACCGTCCAGGTGACCGAGCAAATGCGACAAGACCGCCAACAAGCATCGACACCAACACCACCAAGTCCCCAACCACCCGCAACTCCAAACCCACAGCCTCGCGCTCCGCCTCCACCTTCACCTACCGCTCCGCCTCCAAGAAGCACAACGCTTCCCCTCCCAGCGACCGCAAACCGTCCCGCTCGTCCACCAACCCCTATAATCATTCCCTCTGACCAAGACTTTGCTGCGGACGACATACCCACCCCAACAAACCCAACGACTACACCAGCAGCAACGACGCCTGCACGTGCCGAACTCGGCGCCCTTTACAGCCGCTACTGTCTATTTCTCATAATCCTCTTCTTCATCACCCTCCAATTCACCACCATGCGTTCCACGGCGCGTGCGATATATTTCAACACAATCATCTTCCTCTACCTCTCCTTCTGGGTCCCGCAGATCTACCGCAACATCATGCGGAACTGCCGAAAAGCGCTGCGCTGGGACTTCGTCGTCGGACAGAGCGTAGTGCGCATGGTGCCAATAGCCTACTTCTACGGCGTAGAAGACAACGTCCTCTTCTCACGCACAGACTGGCGAGCCCTAGCCGTCCTAGCAGGATGGATGTGGTTACAAATCGTCGCACTGAAGAGCCAAGAAGTCCTCGGCAGCCGCTTCTTCGTGCGCGAAGGCTGGGCCTGGGTCCCTGTAGCCTATGACTACCATCCCATTCTCCGCGAAGACGAAGAGGGCGCTACCATGCCCATCGGCTCGTCTACTGCGCCTGATTCCCCGACTGAAACTACGTCCCTTCAACCCGGCGAGTCGAAAGGCAAAGGGAGAAAAGTCTTCGATTGCAGTATTTGTGCTCAGGATATTGAGGTTCCTGTTATTCCTTCTGGAGGTGGTGCCGTGGATGGCGCGCAGGGAGGGGGGCTGGGGAGTCTCATGTTGCAGCGACGGGGCTATATGGTTACGCCTTGTCGGCATATTTTCCATACGCCGTGCTTGGAGGGCTGGATGCGGTATAGACTCATGTGTCCAAATTGTCGCGAAGTGTTGCCTCCGCTGTAATTAATCGTAGAGTAGGAGATATTCGTTCGATAGGGGATAAAACAAACTACTTTCAGATTCCCTGGTAATCAGGCCATTCTACGGGCTAATGATTATAACTAGACCCTCCTTACTCAACACGTCGAAACCCAGGAGCTAATCCCCCCCTTGACGTACCCCCGTGTCCGCCGAACGTTCAAGGTAGGACAGGCTATCCAAACGGCCTAAAGGGCCTTGCACTCTTCATAACTTCATATCCAAATGGAACTCCAAGTCTTTCCTTCCGTACCGTATACCATCCAGACCAAGAAAAATCCAAACCCACGATGAGAAAAAAACGCCGGGAGAAAACGCCGCTTCGGCTTCGGGGAAAAAAAGTAGCTCCAATACCAATGCTCACTCTCGCTCCTAGGATGATGATATCCAATTACAATGTACAAGGACTTTCGAACTGTGGATGTATAAATGTGGTGGACAGACGGATCGTAAGGTGCAATTACAACTTCAACAACTTGGCCGGTGATGACGAGCTAGATGAGGGAGAAGATGAGGTCGACGTGACGTTGAGGCTACCGATATCGCACCAACTGACGTTGTTCGTCTTGATAGGCTATTGCATTCGTTAGTATTGCATTCCCTTGAACTCAGTCACAGTAGAGAACTTACCAAACAAGTCAAATGATGACACCAAGAACACCCGTTCCTCCAGTCGTAGAAATTCCTCAAGAGCAGAATAAAGCCGATGAGGGTGACGACAAGCATAGCAGCACGGACAAGCCAAAACACCCACCAAAATGGTTTCCTTCCCTTGAAGAAGTCCAGCGGCGATTTAACAAAGGCACCCGCCTTCATCGCTGGGCCACCTGAGCCCGCACCATTCGCTCCGCTCATAGCAGGGATGGCTGGGTTGTCTACGGTAGCATAGGGAGGGTCCAAAGCGCCAGTGCGTTCACGGAGCGCTTGCGGGGAGTGCAGAAGACATACGCCAAGCACAATTCCCATGAGAAAACCGCCAATATGCGAGAAGTTGTCGAGACCGGGGAGGAGACCGAGAACGAAGGAAATGGCGAAGTCGAGCATAAGGAAGAGCAGGTCTTTCATGGGGGAGCGGCGGCTGCTCCAGTTGTAGAGGAGATCGAGGAGGACGAGGGCTAAGATGCCGAAGAGGGAGCCCGAGGCACCCACTGAGGTTATGCCCTCCGCTGCGTAGTTCCCACCCAACACGAATCCGAATATGCCGGCACTAAAGTACACTAATGCGAATCGTAACGAACCAATCTCTTTTTCCATGTCTCTGCCCAGCGTCCACTGCAACAGCATATTAAAGCCGATATGGATCAAACCTGCGTGCAGGAATATCGGGGTGATGAAGCGGTACCATTGATCGGGCTCCATAGCCTTGTGCTCTCCGCGCTGGTCGAAGGTGAAGTCGTAGACCTGCTTAGGGACGCCGCCGAGGCCACACACTTCGTTCAGGGAACAGACAGACTTGGCGTCGAGAGACGTAGTGTTGGGGCAGAGCCAGTCGGTTACTTTGTTGTCGACGATCTTCTCAATGTAGTGCATGCAGGGCGGGTACCGCGCGCCCATGTTGATCAGAACGTAGGGCGAGGGACCGATCATGATGTTGAAGGTTGGCTTGGTTTGGATGGGGGTGCCTGTTAGAATGGCGTTCTTGGCCAACTCCCCAATGAAGACGGCAACCTGCACCGCCGTCAAGAGATACACCACCCACGTCACTTTCCCAGCAAACATTCCCTTCTTCTTCTTTTTCTTCATCCCCGGCGGATACCTCTCGGGGTCAGCCACATACACGCCCTCGGAGCCCTCACCGTCGCCCATCTTCCCGTTCTGGTTCCGCAGCGGAATCGCGTTCTGGTCGGCGAACGGATCCGACGATGCGTGGTTCGGGGGGTCGTAGCTGGTGTCGTGGTGGTATGAGGGAGGGTTGTGGTATGATGGGGGAGGTGTCGCGGCGGCACCGTGGTACGCTGTGTCGTCGGAGTAATTCGACGAGTAGCCGGTCTGGGTGTGCACCAGGTTGGTGTTACTGGGGTAATCGAAGCGGTTTCTGTCGTCGAAGGGCGATGCGACGCGCGAGTGGGCGGGCGATAGGGACGGCGGGGAATGGAGCGGAGGTGTGTCGGAGTGCAGAGAGTGCGCCGGGTGTTGCGCCTGCCCAGAGGCGTAGTAGTCGTTGGCGGCCATGGCGAGGGTGGCGGCTATAGAGACGCTGTGGTGGGATGGGATACGAGGCGCTTGCTGACGCGCTGCAAAGTGGTCTGCAGTCACTTATGTCGGGGCCGGAGTTGCAGACGCTGGAAGCTGGCTGGAAAGGGGACGACGGAATGACAGAAGGGCAGGATGACGGAAGCGACTGCACTGCACTGCACTGCACCGACTGTGAAGAGACGGGGACGGACGGGGACGGGGACGGGGTTCGTGTTTACGGGCCCTGCTCTTCCCAGCAAAGCAAGCAACGACTGTGTGACCGAAACCCGGAATCAAACTACCCGCACTTGAAAATGTTGCGTCGGGGGAGAAGAGCACAGGAGCCACAACAAACACAGCGTCCGTTAGGCTATATAGCGCAGAAAATAAGAGAGGGAAAAAGAGGGCAAGCAGCGTCGTAGCTATAAAGAGGCTCAGAGCAACGACAGGACCCACCACTACGCAAGAGCTAGCATCCCCCCCCCCCAAGAACCTCAGCCTCCAACCCTGGTCTGTGCAGCCAATCACTTTCCGTCGTGCTCTCAAAGCCCCGGCGTTACAGATTTTGATGTGGTGCCGATCTGCCCTTTGTCCAAAAATATCTAAGCAGCCCGGGGGACAAACGCCTTGTGGCATGACTTCATAGCTCCTTGTTGTTCCGTGATTTCTATCAAAGGATCATCGCGACCTCATTTGGATCAGTAAAGGGCGCCGCTGTGCTGAGATTAATTGTCGTGGACCGGCTCATGGCTGCAACTTGTCAAATTGTGGAGACGCCGCTGTCAACTGCGAATGCGCTGACGTATGTAGCCGTACCGCAGCAGCCCACATATCACACTACAGTACACTACACAACACAGCCATCGTTCAGACCTCAGAGAAGAAAGGCTTGTACATATCTCGATATTGGTTTTGTTGATGCCAGAGACAACTACCACCTAGCTTCTGCCCACGTGAGAAGTCGCGGACTTCGCGTGCACAAATCTATGTGGTAAGCTCGAGAAATGTACATTAAATCTCCGGCGCGAGTCCAATCCGAATTCAACTGTAGAGCCCACGCCGTGCCGCCGCCGCGTGCCACTCGCAGTGCGCCGAATCAGTTCCTTGCATCCTAAAATAGTAGTGCACTGAGATCCAAATAGGACATGGATATGGGTTACCACTTGGATAGGCATTTACATACATCTACGGGTGCCTGATCTGAACACCATGAGCAAAGAGATTTCTTTTCCATTATCATGAGATACGCCGAACTAGTCACAATGGACTGTCCCATGAGATAACAGTGGGTCAGTTACCCAGAGTTCGCCAATAGTCCATTACCTACCACTTGCTCAGTTGTCCATTATACTCAAACGCGTCTCCCCTACCGATTTGGGCCGCCACCTTCTTGGGCTCCTTCCAGTCCACCGGCTTGGAGCTTGTGTACTGGAGATAGCTGGCCGTGGGCGGAGTGTACTGCTCGATCTCCTTGTTCTCCATGTTCCTGATCCAGACCGTGGGGTTGTGGAGATGGTCAGGTCGCGTCTTCTCATCCACTGACAGGAAGCCACCGGTGATTTTGTCGAGGAAGATGTTGAAGTCATAAGCCTTGTTGATGGTGCAACGAGAGCCACGCGACTCGCAGTGGCACATGAGTGCTGTAACAGTATTGAAGTACTTGAGGCAGGACGGGCACTTCATGCGCTTGATGCGGTGTGTGGTGAGGATATGGTTGTTCATGTCACCAACCTTGTCGAAGACTTGCCTGGATATTGTCAGCATGAAACAATGCATGTGTAACCAAAGGTTTTTTCGGGGAACTTACTCGCACGGAAACGGACAGAAGTACTTGGAGATGATGGAATTGAAAAAGCGCTCGGGATTCCAATCGCCGGAAAGAGGGTCCCAGAAGCGTGTCTTGAGAATGTTGATGCCGTGATCCTTGTTCATCTGCTCGTCGTGGCGGTCGATGGAGAACACGCTCGGCGGGGGAGACGGGCAGGCATCTGGAAAGAGATGCTCGCTGGCCTTGGGGAGCCACCCTCGATGCGTATTCTCATCCGTACTATTCATAGACAAACTTGCCAGACCCGCAGTCAACGACGGCAACGGAGGGTACGGTCCAGGATCGACGACGTCCTCGTGCTCAATCTTTGGCTTGATAGCCTCGAACGGAACCGCGCGTGCGTCTTCAGTGCCGTTTGACTCAAATAGGTCAGTAGTCACAGAAACTCCACCGCCTTCCTCGTCGAAATCCTGGGTTCCTTCGAACTTGGAGATCTTCTGCATGAAGCGGTCGTACGAAGGGCCTCCATTGAGAAGCTCGGTGACCAGGTGTTTGTGTACGATGTGCCCCATGAATTGATCCGAGGTGATCACGTTGCAATGACCGAACTCGAGGTGCTCCACCATGAGCGAAGCGCGATCGAAGGATTGCTCGCAGCCTATGCACGGGAGCTTCTGGTCGATCCGGTGGTTCATCTCGATGTGACGGCGTAGGCCCGACGTCGACTTGAATTCCTCACCACTAAAAGTTAGAGACGGTCAGCAGAGCCCATACAACGGGTGCGCGTTTTCTCAAGGCAACATACCAGACACGGCAGGCCTTGTTGTGCATATCCGGGCGAAATGCCTTGTGCTGGGCCAGATCATCGTACGAATCGAAGTCCTCGTCGCACTTGTCGCAGTAGTCGTGCTCCGAGTGCTTCTTGTGGCTCTTCATCGACTTCAAGGTCGGGAAAGACTGTGCGCAGTCCTGGTAGGTGCATTTGACCAGTCGGGTAGGTTCCAGTTGCGCCATCTTGAGTGGTGTTTGGCAGCCAGGCAATGGTCCGAGGCTTATCAGCTGGGGGCAATTAAAAGAGCGAAGGGGGTGACGAATTGTTGGAGCGTCGAGGCCGCGCGAGGTTATGAGATGTTTGGAGTGGAAGGAGAGGTGGAGGCCAAGGGACGGACAGGACACTAAATCGACGGCTGTCTAGGCAATCGCCTAGGTAAGTGAAGGCAGACTACTTGTCTCTAGTATTGAGGATTGGAGGTGCGGGGCTCTAGTGAGAGAGAGACAACAACTAGGGGCAGGTACAGTCGGGGTGAAGGCGGAAAAGGAAGGAACACTGTCCAACAAGGCACATGCCAGGAGGGGGGTCAATGAGAAATTCTTTTCTACTTAGGCATATAGTAGATGATAATACACAGGCAACAGTACACATGATTTGAAATTAGGTACCAGAGAAAAGTCACGTGGCGGAGAAATGTTGCACGTGCATTTGATGTACGGCCATCTAGAAACGCGAATATGGCAGCCTGTAGCGATTGTCAGTGCTGTCAACATCTGGAGAACATGAAAACATACCATTTCCCCCTCAGCGTTATGACCGCCCACTCGCCCTTCTCATCCGTCTCCTTCTCTACCTTCGTACTGAACGAAATTGCGCTCATGATCCCGTCTCCGAACTTTTCATTAAGAACCGCCTTATACGCATATCTTTTTACAGTCAGCACGTCTCCCTCGATACATCGCCCTTACCTACCCGTAGTTCTGCACAATTTCGTACAGACGATAGATCAGTGGCTCTTTCGGCGGCATGTCCATCGTGCGTCCCCGATCCGGATAGCCAGAGAGCTGCGACTCTAGCTTTTCGGCGGGGATATCCAGCACGGCGGATAACTTTTGGATGTCTTCGGGCGAGGCTTGCGCCTGTCCATAAAACAGGGCGGCAGTGGATACTTCCTCACGGCCCAACTCCTTAGCAATAGCCTCAAAGGTGAGCTTCTTTTGCTTCTTGGCTTCAAAGAGCGTGGGCGAAGAGGGGGGAAGTCGTGGGACGAGGGAGGCCTGGGAATTGTGAGCTTCGCATGGCTTTTGGGGGCATGGAATCGCTTTACATCCAGAGTTGCAATTGGCTTGCTCGCCATGTTTGTGGGATGGAAATGGCGCGAGGCTGTGTATGCTACTGAGGGTCTGGCGAAAGCGGAAGCTGCAGGAACAATTGCGCGGGGGGCAAGATGAGCTGATAGCGCAAGACGAGAAAAGGAAGACATTATAGGAAGAAGTCACGGCAATATATAGCTATCAATTGGAGATGGGAGTGTAGTAGAGAGAAGCGGGGATGGCCGAGAGTTATCCGACTACTTTGTCTACCAATGTCATAGCAATAATGACTACGTCATGCACGGAGAAGCTAGCGCACCAATGGAATCAGAGAGACTATCCGAAGACTGACTTCTGAATGCCTCCGCGGGAGAGTTCCCTTCTCAGGTAGATGTATCTACGGCGTGGTGGAAGTGGGTGCTCCAGTACGTAAAGCGGGGCATAGTGAGGGGCACGAGGGGCACGCCGAGAAGCAAGGAGGACAGACAGCACGGCGTGCTACCACCATGACAGTCAGCCGCCAATGACGCCGTTTGATACATGCATCGTTACAGATACAGTGTCCTTTTCCTATTCACAGCCTGCCCCACGCCTAAAACCTAGTCGTTTGCAAGTGTGAATGTCCCTGGCACCCTGCTGCATGATCCTACTACTACTACCCCTGTCAAGCTGAGGCGGTGACGCTGCGAGGTTTGATCTTCATTTGGCAGCCCGCATCCTACTCCCAGCTTCCTCAGCTCCAAGCTCCGCCTTTACTCTACATTCATACATTTTTCTGCCCTTTGCTTTTCAAGAGTTGAGCTTTTGAACGTGAACATGTCGCACAATCGGCGAGACGACGATTTGGCCTATGGCGACGACAATCGCCAGCAGCGGGAAGAGGGCGAAGAGGGCGAGCGTGGCCTCATTGGCGACGTGGGAAAGCGCTTCTTCGGAGGGGGAAAGCAGGAGGTGAGTGCAGCTGCACTTCTTACGAGCAACTCCTTCCCTTCATACCCACCTCTCCCCTTTCCTATCCATTGACATCGACAATTGCCTTTCCTAATCCCTCAATTCCCGTAAACCAATCTGACATGCAACGCAAAAAGGCTTCCCAGCAGCAAGCCTCGCAGCAGGGCGGTGGCGGCTTTTTCGATTCAATCCACAAAGTGGTCCACGACATCGGCTCCGACCTAAAGGAGAAAATCAGCGGGAAGGAGGAGTCACACGAGCAGAAGCCGGCCCATCAGGGCTACGGAGAGCAAGCTGTTCAGCCCCCGCAGCCCGGCCAAGAGGTCCACTCGGATCACCGCTTCTCGAGCTTTGCGCCTGAGCGCCAGGGCAACGACATCAAGTGGTACGTTGATGGCTGTGGATACATGTATGCCGTCAGTCTGGCGCTTGAGCATGCTCGAGAGTCGATTTGGATCCTCGATTGGTGGCTCTCGCCTGAACTGTACCTCCGTCGTCCACCGGCAAAGAACCAGGACTACCGGGTAGATCGCATGTTGCAAGCTGCTGCACAGCGTGGCGTCAAAGTCAACATCATCGTATACAAGGAGGTGACGCAGGCCCTGACCCGTAAGTTGTTGACTCCTCATTTACCCAATTACATACATTCCCTCCTCCCCCGATCTTTGGATCCCATCACTCGAGTCCTCACTCGACTGGGCCTGGACGTAATCTTCAAGTCGCTCGAAGAAGTAGAAAGAACGGACCCACTAATTGCGCCTCCTATCACAGTCTCCTCTTCCCACACGAAACATCATTTGGAAGACCTGCATCCCAATATTGCCGTCTTCAGGCACCCGGACCATCTGCCTGATACTGCCGCACTCGGTGGAGAGCTCATCGAGTCACTTCAGAACATGTCGTTCAGTCCGGCGAAGATCTCCCAGCTTCCTGGAGACAGTTTGAAGGCCATTTATGGAGCCCACGACGATACAGTGCTGTACTGGGCCCACCACGAGAAGCTGTGTCTTGTAGATGGAGAGATTGCCTTCATGGGAGGTCTCGATCTGTGCTACGGACGATGGGATACCAACCAGCACTCCATTGCTGATGCCCACCCCGGCGATCTAGATCGAAGTGAGTAGTCCCATACTGTGACGGCTTGCATTCGCATGTTCTGTATATGAAATAAGCTGACGCTGTACTCCAACAGTCATCTTCCCTGGACAAGACTACAACAATGCGAGAATCCTCGACTTCCAGGATGTCGCAAACTGGGAGAACAACAAGCTTGACCGGGCCCAGAATTCACGTATGGGCTGGTCGGATGTGTCTCTTTGTCTTACTGGGCCAGCGGTACAAGATCTGCGAACTCACTTCTCCCAGAGATGGAACTTCATCTTTGATGTAAAGTATAGCTACAAGGACGCTCATGATAGATATACCAGACTACCCGAAATCGGTAGCGGGGCCCAATATGCACCAGGCTCACAGCGAGGTCTCGACAACGAGGAGGAAGGAGAACGTGGGTTCGGCGCTGACGAGCACGACGGTCAAGGTGGAAGCGGCGAACGTGGTCTCCTCGGATCAAGCGGCGGTTTCCGTCAGACACTCATATCTCGGTTGGGCGAAAGCTACAAACAATATAGCCATCACGGCGAGGGCCAGCAGGGTCAACAGCAACAGCATGAACAACCGCATGAACAACAGCAACAGCACCAGCGGTACCAGCAGCCATCTCATGCCGAACACAACGCCCAGCGTGGACAGAAGGACTGTCAGCTTACGCGTAGTTCTGCTAAATGGAGCCACAACATCAAAACGGAGCACTCCATCCAGAATGCCTACAGTGAGATCATCAAGAACAGCAAGAACTTCGTATACATCGAGAATCAGTTCTTCATCACAGCTACTGGGGATGAACAGAAGCCCGTCAAGAATCAGGTCGGCGCTGCTATTGTCGAACGCATCATCCGAGCTGCTCGCAACGGGGAGAGGTGGAAGATGATGGTAGTGATGCCTTCCGTGCCTGCCTTTGCTGGTGACCTGCAGAGCGATGATGCTCTCGGTACTCGTGCTATCATGGAGTTCCAATACCAGTCCATTAACCGTGGTGGCCACTCCATCTACGAGGAGGTTGCCAAGGCTGGTTTCAACCCCGTAGACTACATCCGGTTCTATAATCTTCGAAACTACGATCGTATCAATGCCAGTGGAGCCATGCGTGCCGCTGAGCGGGACGCTGGTGTCTCATATGATCAAGCTCGAGAGGGTTACGATGCTTCTAACGAAGCCACTCGCGGGGGCGACTTCGAAGGCAGTCGAGGCGAGTATCAAGCCTATCGTCCACCTCCAACAGCCGAGTACGGTGTCTATGAGATGGATGCCTCGTCTGGTGGGAATTACAACCAGGACCAGGGCCAGTATGGCCAAGGTCGCCATGAAAAGCCAGACGACGACAAGCGGGATGACTACCAGAAGTACCAGAATGCTGCTTCAAACATGGGCAGTCATTCAGGCGGATCCGGACGTTGGGACACTGTCTCTGAATGTTACATGCTCGGAGGCGAGGATATCCGCAATGTTCCTTGGGAGGGCGGCAATATGGCGGAGATTGATGCATTTATTTCAGAAGAACTATATGTTCACAGCAAGGTAAGTGGCCCTGTTTATATTGAGACATTTGCCTAACAAGTTCCAGCTCCTTATCGCTGACGACGAGGTCGTGATCTGCGGTTCCGCAAACATGAATGATCGCTCGCAATGCGGAGACCACGACTCCGAGATTGCCATCGTTATCCGCGACACTGAGACAGTCGACTCCTTCATGGACGGCCGTCAACACCGCGCCGCCAAGTTTGCCTCTTCACTCCGCCGTCAAATCTTCCGTAAGCACCTCGGTCTCCTCCCAACCCAGGACTGCGAGAAACCCAACAACAACTTCAAGCCCATCGGCGTGCCTAATGAGTACGACTGGAACTCTTCCGAGGACCAGCAGGTCGCCGACCCTCTTTCCGAGGACTTCCAGAACCTCTGGAACTGGCGCTCAAAGACGAACACCGAGTCGTTCGAGAAGGTGTTCCACCCTGTCCCGTCTGACCAGGTGAGGAACTGGAAGCAGTACAAGGAGTACTACTCGCGATTCTTTGCGCAAGAGGAGGGCGACAAGGAGGACAAAGCCCCGAGTAAGTATAAGTGGGGACATGTTGTGGCGGAGAACTTCCCCCAGGGAGAGGAGGGTATCAGGGAGGTTAAGGAGGTGCTAAGTGGAATTAAGGGCACGGTTGTGGACATGAGTTTGCAGTTCCTGATCGAAGAAGATATGGCCAAGGAGGGATTGGGGCTGAATGTAGTCACGGAGGATATATATACTTAGATCGTGACGGACAGGGACGTTGCGGCCCTTCTCCTAGGCTCCTGCACATAGTTGATGTCTATGGGTTCATCATACATGACCCATTTCATCCTAGATACTCACGAATTATGCTCATCCTCACCCCATATAATCATTCTTCCCATACCCCTCCCACGCTTCTTTTCCATATCCATCCCTCCCCCTTGCACTCGCACTCCCAACCCCCTCTTCCCCCTTCGCCCTCCTCCCCTCCCTCCCCATCGCCACACCAACATCCCTCTCCTTCCCAGCTTCCCGCGCATCCTTAATCATCATCTTCCCGACCTCCCCCTCAACAACATCTAATAATCTGCCCAACGCTTCCTTCCTCGTCTTCCCGTTCTCGGGTCCGTACTCGAGGGTCCTGGATCCGGATTTACTCAGACTGTATATACTGGCGCAGAAGGGCGTCGTGTTTGTAGCCGAGGGCTTAGGGTGACGGCCTAGGAGGCAGGAGGGTTGGAGTTGGGGGATGTGGCGGGGTGTGTTTTGTGTTGTTGTGGAGGAGGAGGGAGGGATAGAAGAGGTGGTTGTGAGGAGGGGGAAGGCGAGATCTGTGGGTGGGGGGGTGAGTATTTTTACTTAGTTTGTGTGTGTGTGTGTGTGAAGAAGTGGAAGTGTAGGTGTATGATGGGAGTAGATGTTTATGTTAGTGTACCTTCAATCATGCGTATCAAGAAGCGTAGCTCCGTTTCGTCTTCGCCGCGGACGTTGGGTAGGACTTGGTGTTTGTGAGGATTGGATGTCGATGCCATTATGCGCGTGGACTCCATCTCCTTGTCCTGGGTCACCAGGATATGTGGATGGGGGGAATTTGGAACAATTTGTGTGTTGGTTGTTGATTGTGATTTAAGCCCTACAATCGTACGAATAGTGCCAACGGCCTGGAGGCAGTGAAGAGGCTATCGTTGTGCTTTACGCACTTTACATACGTTTCCGCGACGAGTCGTACGAGCGTGTACGTGGCGACAGTTTGCTCTTTCCCAAACAGGTACGGCGATGCATTTCTTGCAGCAAACATTATATCAGATGGGGCGCCGTGTTGTACAAAATGCACAAGAGAGAGTACAGACGATAACAGACAACCGCACTTGCAACCTCCAACCAGGAAAAGTGTGGCCAGATCTTGTTCTCACATGCTTGGTTATAATGGACAGACCGATATGTTTTCACAATAAGGGGAAAGAGGGGTATTCCGATTAAACCTATGTACAAACTGAGGAAAATTGTCGACGTCTCTTTCTTTAGTCATCAATGTTTTCCGAACTAAGTGTGCGCCTAATCCCAAGTCCAAAACGCCCTCCTGTCTGTTTTCATCAAGTCAATGAATGTTTTGTAAGATGACACCCACCTTACCACTCCGCCTCCCTACACCCTTTTACGTTGTCATAACGTTTTACGTCAGTACTTCTCCCGCTCACTACTCTCAGGGTAACGCAACGTGAGAGGCAAACATTTTTACTGCACGCCTCCGGCAACCGGTGGGGCAGCCTCCAAATCGATCCTTTGAACAGATTGCTTGAGCTCATTGCTTTGGCGGAAGAGGTTCGTAAAGTATTTCCAAGCGTCCGTCGCTTCTGCTTTGAACTTGCTGGTTTCTTCTTTCTGGAGTTGAAGTTTCTCGACGTTGCGTTGTAGACCGATACGCACATCGTTCGCAGGACCCTTGAGGGCGCGTCGAATCTCGGAGCTGACGCGGAGGGCGTTGGAGTGCGTATAATCGATTGCTTGGAGCTGGGCGGAGAGTTTGGCGGAGAGGCGATGGGGGAGAGACTTTGGAACTGAGGAGACGATGTAGGTTACACCAATCGCAACTGTTATGCTGTCAGTATCTTGTGAATATGCGAGAGGATGTTGCGACTTACCACCTGCAATGAGGCCAGGGATAATGAGCCTCCGAAGATTATTAGACCCCATGATTTTCGCCGCACCGAGAGCGCCGTCAAGCCATCCTACACCGCCGACTAATCGGCCGCCCACAACACTGGCAACAGTGACAGCCATACTAGCACCAGCAACCTTCTCTTGGCGCTCCCAGAAGTGAGCAACGTCGAAGAAATCCCAGAGCTCGATATCGATATCGACTTGGCGGGCAAGCGCGTGTACCTAAAAAGTCAGTAAAGCTCGTCGAGAGGGGTGTCGATGCGTTTCGTTTCGGGATACGTACTGGTTTTCTGAACATGCGCTCGGGTCGGAACATGACATCGGCGTGGAGGTTGTTGCCGAGATGGAGAATACCAAGATTCTTGATACCATTATAACCCTGAAGTGCTTGCTTCCGTGCATGCTCTTCGCAGAGACGGACAGTTTCAGTGATCTCTTGAAGCATACAGTCGCGGATGTCTTCGGCATATTGGTAGGCGGAAAGGATACCGGGGTACTCAATCCCAAGGTCTTGTTCGCCGACTTTCATAATGGCGTCGTTGATGGTATCGCGGGTGTGGGAGTATACGTCCGAGGTAGTGTCTTCGACCTTTCGATCCACAGCTTCTCCGGCTTCGGTTCGCGACTTCTTAGATTCTTCGAATTCAGGCTCGAGTTCTTCAATCTCTTTCTTCACGCGGTCTAGTTCCGCTTGAGCAACATCGCGGTTTATCGTAGCAAGGTTGTGAACGTCTCCCAAAAGGTTCGTCAAATACGTTTTCGCAGGCGCCAACTTGGATCTCGCCCTCTTCTCCAAAACAAATCGTCGTAATGATACTTCGAGATCCTCAAAGTCGCGCATTTTCTCGGCCTCTTTCCCTTTGCCTTTGTCGGAAGGATCATTGTCGTCATCGCCGTCCGGTGAGCCATTGCTCGAGCCCATGGGAATAGCATTGCTCGAAACAAAATGTACCAGTTCGGAAGACTCTTTGAATGTAGCTGGACTGAGGCTGTGTACCTGCTTGAGTATCATCCCCTTGCATCTGTTCTGGTCCCGAATCGTGTCGAAGCCGTTGACAACCATGAACATGTAGGCCTTCTCGCGAGCTGCAGTAAAGATGAAGTTCTTTGCTGATTCCGTGAAATGATTGGCCGCTGACACGACGAAAACGACCACGTCAATCTCTTCCTGTCGCGCAAACACTGCGGTAGTCTTTAGCGAGTCAGAGTTCAGGCCCGGGGCATCGATAAGAGCAATGTCGACCACCCCATTGTTAAGCAAAGACTCATCCACGGAACGAATGTCTCTGATGTAGATCTTGCACTGTGAGAAATGTTCGTTGTCGATGACGATCTTCTCCAGCTCATGCAGAGAGAACACAGTATATGTGCTCTCATCGTTGCGGTTGTAGACAGACCCAATCGGTACAGCATGCACTTCCTCTACACTGCCGTTCTCCCGGAAGTCGAGGACCTCGCAGAAGATACTTGTGCATGGCTGCTGGTCTTCGGGGAGAATCTTGCGCCGAAGAAGAGCATTGCAGAAGGTCGACTTTCCGGCGTTAAGGTCGCCGGTGACCAGGACTTTGCTCGAAGTATCCTCGATCCTGTCTTTTATAGAATACAGATGGCGAATGCTCTGCTGGATCTGACCATCAAGCAACGACGCAATGGCGCTCTTTTCCAGTGAATGTACCATATCCGTCTGTGTCCGTCCACCCATGCGAAGCTCTAGCTTGAGCACAGAAAAGTCCTGGGTCAGCTGTGGGGTGATCAGCCGAGGCTCCTGTTTAACTTCCTGCACGGCCTGCGAGCTTGACTCTCCCGCATCCAGGTCATCGCCAATTGTCGTGCCTGCTCGGCGCGGTGCTCTCGGACGGTTGGGCGGTTCGATATCGCCGACGGTAGACTGTGTGTGTTGTAGGCCGGGGCGTGATTCGCTTCGGATGTGTGCAGCTTTCTTGCTATCTGCGGCTACGGAGGGGTAATGTGCAGGCCACTTCAGGTTCTCCTGCTGGAGTTTTTTCAGGACGTCGATGGAGCCGTGGATCGCGCGTGCCAATGCGTTCTTGTTCTTGTTGTATCGCAGCTGCATCACGTGACTGCGCTGCTTCTCTTGCTCCACATTGCCCGATGCACCCGCGAAAACCTCTGTAGGCGGCGGCACCGGCCTGTCCTCGCCCATGTCTGGATGGTGCCAGCTTTCACCGTCCTTCATTGAGTCGTAGCCAGAGTCGGTCTCCAGCATCGACATCAGGCGGGCGGCAGCCTCTGGCGTCGAGCCCGAGCCCGAGCCGACCGTCATGTATCCTGGGCCGGCAGGGCCAGCAGGGCCGGCAGGACCGGCAGAGCCGCCATCGCGACGGGCTGAAGACCCCTTCGCGGCCTTCTTTTGGTTTTTGCGGCCACTCATTGGAACTTCTAGATGGCGTGCGTGGATAGGGCTGATCGCATATCGTGGTAGAAGGAATTTTGGAGAGCGGAAGTTTTGGAGGAAGGGAGAGGAAGAATGGCGTAACGCGATGCGGCGGGATGAATGCTGGTGGCGAGAGCCAGGCGAATGCCAAGCGCAGGGATGGATGGCTGTGACCTGTGACTTGTGACGGAGCCGTGGTGCCCCAGCAAACTATTAAATGAAGTCGACTATGCAAGCTGTCGTCCTTCCATTGTCGCCTTCTACTTCACTTGAAAACACCATGAGTTTGTCACCGGCCTAGGGTTGTGCCAGACATCAACATTTGGAGCTATCTACTGGTGTGGCAGCTGTTCCGACCGCCGCCCACCACCGACATCATACCTAGGCACCACCACGGCCACCATATTCACGTTTCTCCACCGCACGGCTCCCACCAGCACCCAGACCCACCCGTATCCTCGAGGCGACTAGAATTTAGCTGCCGTCATGAATGTCTGCATCTCTCCCCCATCTCTCAAGCCGCATCTAACCCGCGACAGATCGTAGAATGGGCCTTCGGCAAGCGCATGACGCCCGCCGAGCGGCTGCGCAAGCACCAGCGCGCACTCGAAAAGACGCAGCGGGAGCTGGATCGTGAGCGCGTGAAGCTGGAGAACCAGGAGAAGAAGCTCGTGCAGGACATCAAGAAGAGCGCAAAGAATGGGCAGATGGGTCCGCTGCGGATACAGGCCAAGGATCTCGTGCGGACGCGGAGGTACGTGAGATGGGACGCATATACATGGCAGGGCGGCAAGCTGACGTGGGACATAGGTACATCCAGAAGTTCTACCAGATGCGGACCCAGCTGCAGGCCATCTCTCTGCGGATACAGACCGTACGCAGTAACGAGCAGATGATGCAGTCGATGAAGGGCGCCACAACACTCCTGGGGAGCATGAACCGACAGATGAACCTGCCCGCCCTGCAGCGAATCGCCATGGAGTTCGAAAAGGAGAACGACATCATGGACCAGCGGCAGGAGATGATGGACGACGCCGTCGACGATTCCATGGGCATGGAGGACGAGGAAGAGGGCGAAGAGGTCGTCCAGCAAGTGCTGGATGAGATAGGCATTGATCTCGGCCAAGCTGTACGTCAACTTGTTCGAGCTGTCGTTCACACACTGACAAATATTCTAGTTCGGGGAGGCGCCCACTGGGATTGCAAGCGCTGCTGTTCCAGAGGGTAGGGTCGCCCAGGCCGTTGGCGGTGGCGGTGGCGGCGGCGGCGGTGGTGGTGGAGACCCCGGAGACGACGACCTGCAAGCCCGTCTGGACAGCTTGCGCAGGTAAATCCTTTCGTGTCTTTTATGAGGGCGATGGCGTTTTGGAGTTGGACGGTGATCAGACCGTCATGTGGCATCTAATGATTGAACATGGCATACCACCTAGTATGGGAGTGTTGACAGAATAGATACCGCCGTTCCTACCATAGTCATTGAACACATCTACCTCTTGATGCACATTCACCTGCGAGGTACTCATGAGCCTCCGCAGCCCAACTCCCGTACAGACATGCACAACTCCGCCCGCTGGGATGTCCCATCTGCAAATGTTTCAGCATGTGTAAAGACAGGTGGTAAGCTCCTCCGATTCCCCTCAACCCCTGCTCGTTTGTCTCGTTTGTTGTAAGTTCGAGATCTTGTCGATCAATTGATCGTTCATCATCCCATGTCCCAAAATAGCGTGCCCGAGTACAGCAGCAGGGGGCAACCAAGGCCCCGCCTCTGGTATGCCTCGACGACGTACATAGAAAAACACGGGAGCTCGCCGGCGCCACCGTGTGACTGCGCCTCGAACAGGCTGCAGCTTTGCTAGAAAGCCCAAGGCACCAGATGAACTGCTCATTGCGGGTGGGGGAACCTCAGCGTTGGGTGAAACGAGGCTGCCTCAAGTACCTAGCATCCCCGCACCTCGACGCCGCCATATACACCGAGCATGACATAGTAGGCGGCTCGCATCAAGACACCTTGCTACACCTGCGATCTACAGACTTCCCACTCCGGTGCTATCCATTTCCGTGACTCTTCAGCGACGTGTCTACCGTATTTCACTATTTCCGGTCACGCCGACGTGAAGACATCGACGTCATTCGCCAGCCGTAGCGCCTAGCTCTCTACAGCCTCTTTCACCCACGCCCTCCCACTCCCCTCCAACACCCCCTCCCTACACGCGTCATTACGAGATCCCTACACGATACCCTCGCTCCTGTTTGCCTGCGTGCCCAGTGCTTCCCCCTTTTGTAAGCCCACCTTCCGTTCACGTCGCCATTATCGCGCTGTCACGCCCCTCCAGTCGACGCTGCTGCTCCAGACCTAGGCTAACACTGCCACGCCAGCGTGAACCATTCCTGCCCGGTCGAACAGCACGATACCGCTCCTACGTCCCTTCAGCCTTATCTGCAACATTAGTCCCGCATACATACCGAGCGCGCACGCTAAATCCATCAATCTGGCTGGCAACAAGCGTCGGAGTTTCTCCAGCCAAGGAGGCCTCTTAAATAGAATGTTTGGCAACTCACCCAGCAAAGAAGACGAATCTGCCATAGAAGCCAGCTCTCCCGCCGACTCGGCGAAGGTCCCAGACGGGGGCGCGGACGCGACACCGGAGCGCAAAACCACCGAAGCCATCCCCATCAGCGAGAAGAAGCAGCGGAGAAGCAGCGGCGTGTCGCGTGCCCGAGACATGTTTTCCAGCGCAAAGCAGTCGCTTCACCTGTCCGGCTCCTCCCCAACTTCTGGCAGTGCCGCCGTGGATAAGGTCGCGCAGACACCGATGCAGAAGCTCGGGAAGGCCGACCCGGCACTCAGTGTACCCCAGGGCTCATTGAACAATTCCGCCGGCGAATCGCGCCCAGGGCCACGATCAACATTCCGAGTCGGCGTCACCGAAGACAAGAACAAGAAATGCCGGAGAACTATGGAGGATACGCATGCCTATCTTTACAACTTCTTAAGCACCCCCGCGCCGTCTTACGGCCCCGACAAGAGCCGAAGTTCCATGTCCGAAGCTTCGACTATTTCCAACCAATCTGCCGTGGAGACAGACAATGGATATTTTGCTATCTTCGACGGACATGCTGGAACGTTTGCGGCAGATTGGTGCGGCAAAAAGTTACATCTGTTACTTGAGGACACGATTCGGAGCAACCCAAACACACCCATACCGGAGCTTCTAGACCAGACATTTACTCAGGTTGACCAACAGCTAGAAAAACTGCCATTGAAGAACAGCGGTTGCACTGCCGTGACAGCTGTGCTAAGGTGGGAAGATCGCGTGCCAAACGCTCAATCGTCCACTGGCTCGGTCCTGTTCGCGCCAGCCGCAGTGTCAGCCGTCAAGAATGCTACCGAAAGCAGCGACAAGCCGACCGACCCTCTAGATACAGGAAAAGCCGGAGAGGTGCAAGCAACTGAGGCGCGGGTCCGAAACGATGCTAGCCGCCAGAGGGTTCTATACACGGCGAACGTCGGAGATGCCCGGATAGTGCTCTGCCGTAATGGTCGAGCTTTGCGATTGTCGTATGACCACAAGGGCAGCGATGAGAACGAGGGTCGTCGCGTTGCTAGTGCCGGTGGTCTCATTCTCAACAATCGCGTCAACGGCGTCCTTGCAGTGACTAGGGCATTGGGCGACGCCTACATGAAAGACCTTGTCACCGGCCATCCCTATACGACGGAGACGGTCATTCAACCCGACCAGGATGAATTTCTGATCCTTGCTTGCGACGGGGTATGTCCTCTTTATTTAACTGTACTTGGATGATACTAACAGTCGATAGCTCTGGGATGTTTGTTCAGACCAGGAAGCCGTTGATCTAGTCAGAGGCATCCAAGACCCCCAGGCTGCCTCCAAAGCCCTCGTCGACCACGCCCTCGCCCGCTTCTCAACCGACAACCTGTCTTGCATGATTGTCCGCTTCGACAACAAAGCTCTTAAGCAGCGCAAGACGGAAGCCCAGTTGGGGGTGGACAAGGACCCGTCGAAAGCAGGTATCAGCGAAGCCGATGCCATCGTCTCTCAAGCCAGGAAAGAAGTGGGCGAATCTGACCAACCCATCGAAAACGCGGCTGCCGAGATGATCAAGGAGGAAGAGGAAGGTGAGCCTGGGCCAGAGCTCAATATTGAGGCTGCAAAGGCTGCACAGAAGAACCCTAGTTAGCTACGGTTAGCGAAGGGCGGGGATTAGATCAAACGAGAAAATCAGGGGATATTACTTTGCTGTGGGGTAAAGGGCATTAGAGCACTATGGGGAGCTGCTCATGACTACTGTATTCGATAACGAAAGGCGCTTCATATTGTTTTGTTCTCTGGGGACAAGTGAGCGGTCTCCATCTCCTATATCAGGGTGGCCTCGGTAACCATGGAGCCAGGCGGTTTCTTGCTTGGCCAACTCGCAAGTAATTGAATCAAGTTAGTATTACACATAGCGTGCATTTCGAATTCCCTGCCATGGCCTTCTTCACAGGCACATGGCCAATGACTCGTGGGGCGCACTGCACGTCATTTACATAATATCCCCAGACGCTCGGGCCTCCTGTACCCGCCCCACTACGTGTGCTGGGCAGCAATGAGCTTGAGAGCACGGCGCAAAGCTCGTTTGCGCGCCGCATCAACACCGCAGTCGCAGCTGCCGCTTTCATTTAGTCCTCCTTCCCTCGCAATCCGTCCTGTAACCCTTCCTTCCTCGTCACCATCTCCGCAAAGTATACGAACAATCAGTGCCGACACATACCTTGACCGCCCCCTCGCGCTCCATGCGGCTCCGATCAAAGGAGCATCGCAGTCACGATGGCCGAGGAAGCTGCTGGTAGCAATGGTAATTATAATGGCGTCTTTGGCGGAGGCGTAGGGATGGGCTTAGGGGAGGGTGGTTTGGGCAGGCCGGCCTTTGTTACGCCCCGCACATATCTTGAACAGGGACTTGGACGGCCGAACATGCCTCCGAGGGCGTTGACGGCGGCGGATCGGGAGCAGTTGGAAGGGCTGGTGAGTGTTGGGTCCCCAGGCTGGGAGGAACAGAGAGAGGGGGGGGAAGGCGATGAGGAGTCGTGCTGATTGTGCGCTTGCAGAAGAGCATTCGCGCCTTTCTCAAGGTGCGGACGAGCTACGATGTCTTGCCGCTGAGCTTCCGGCTGATCGTCTTCGACACGGCATTGCTGGTCAAGAAGAGTCTGAATATCTTGATCCAGAATGGTGGGTTCTTCTATTGTATATGCAGAAATCCAGTGGAAGGCTGATGCGCGCGGGATATAGGCATCGTCTCCGCACCGCTATGGGACTCGAAGACGTCGACTTTCGCGGGTCTACTCACGACCTCGGATTACATCAACGTCATTCAATATTACTGGCAGAATCCGGAACATCTGGCGAGGATAGATCAATTCCGGCTTAACAGTCTGAGAGGTGGGTTGCTTGCCCTGTTGCAGAGCTACAGAAAGAGTCATTGACATCGATAGATATCGAGCGCTCCATCGGTGTAACCCCCATAGAAACCGTGTCCGTGCATCCCGAACGCCCCCTCTATGAAGCCTGCCGCAAGATGCTCGAATCGCGCGCCCGTCGCATTCCCATCGTCGACATCGATGACGAAACCCGCCGCACCGTAGTCGTTTCCGTGATAACGCAATACCGACTCCTCAAGTTCATTGCAGTCAATGTCAAAGAAACACAAATGCTGCGCAAGCCGCTGAAAGACCTGAACGTCGGCACATATAAGGACATGGCGACGGCATACATGGACACTCCGGTCATGGACGTCATTCATATGCTGGTCAAGAAGAGCATATCCAGTGTCCCGATTGTCGACAAGGATGGCACAGTATTGAATGTATTTGAGGCGGTGGACATCATTACGTTGATCAAGGGGGGTGTTTATGATGACTTGAATCTGAGTGTGGGGGATGCGCTGCTTAAGCGGTCAGATGTACGTGTCACTTTCCGATCTATTTTCTGAACAAAAACACTAACCCAACGGGCTGCAGGACTTCCCTGGCATCTACACCTGCTCTATGCAAGATCAGCTCAGCACTATCTACGACACTATCCGCCGGTCACGCGTCCATCGCTTCATTATCATCAACGACCAGAGGAAACTGCAGGGCGTGCTTACTCTGAGTGATATCCTAGAATATACACTGTTAGAGGGCGAGGAGAACGAATAAAATGTCCACTGGGGGCATAGCGCTGGGAGGACTGTAATCCAGGATATGATTAAGCATGAGGTATGGTCAAGGCATACAAAGGATCAATACATGGCGGTTGGACTGTTAGGCAGGATATTGGGTAAGGCGTATTAGGGAGTGTGAGGCGCACAGCGTCCAGCTCAGTTGGCATTCTGCATTTCATGAATAGGCTACAAATAAAGCATCTTAAGAATATTCATCGTGTTTCACTTCACACAAGCTAAACGCAGGATGTAAAATACCGCTAAGACAGACTATCCATAGGCCAATCAGGGATTTTCGATTCCCGACGTGATGGTCAAATGGGGCCAGTGACGTAGTCGACATCTCATTCTGGAAAGAGCCCTTTTGGATGTATGTGGTAAGGAGAGGAAGCATGTGCCCATTTTTTCCTCGACTAGGAATTAGTCGGGATGCAGCAAGTTTACATTCTAAGCTTCCGAGGGATAATAGGCCGGCTTCGTTTCAGAGGCGGAGGTTGCTAGGGACTCGTTAGAGGGCTGTACATCAGCAAGGGGCTGGGAGCATCTTTACCAGAAAGTCGTTCACATGGGCCTCGAGACCATCCATTACAGAATCGGAAGCGATGAAGTAGGCGGGATTGGACTCGGTTGAGCGCTCCTCGGTATCGGTAATGGGGATGCTGATAGTGGGGTGTGGATGAGGAGGTATATCGATGGCGAAGGGGCGAGATGTTACCGTCTGGATGTTCGGAGTAGTAGCATCCTCTTCGGAAATATACCAGACTTTGATCTCGGACTCAACAGAGATCACGCTGGGGTAGATTCTAGCTGCGTTTGCTACGACGTCGACGTCTTGGAAAGAAGGGAGGATGACAACATGTTTCCCGGTCCTGGTCTCGCGGCACCGGGGTGGAATAGGCAGGGTGTCGGAATCCGTGTCTCCGAGGCTGGGCTTGATGTATGTTACTGTTATGGCGTATTCGATGCGAACGGTCTTCTTTGAGTCCACGGATGTAGGTACTGTGTCTGTTGGGTGGCGGAGAGGTGGGATGGTGGCGATGTCGGGGAAGTGGGTATCGGGGTAAGTGTATGTTGTCGATTGTGCGGTGTAGGAGCCGTAGACTTCATCGCTGGGTAGGATAGGAGCTTTAGGGACCACCTTTGGATAGGGAGGACCATGCGTATCGATGATTTTTGGACGGGTCGGGGGCACGGTGTATGGGTGTGCGATTGGGGTGTGGATGCCATAGATTTCGATGCCGGGGATCGTGGTGGTGGATGAGGAGGAATCGGAGTCCCGGTCTGAATCATCCTCGGGGTCTTTGAATGGATCCTTGGATGGGCTGTGAGGTGGCTTCTTGTCATCGTCGTTATCATCGTTGGAGGGGTTGGTGTTTCCGTGCTTGGTGTTTCCATTGCCATCACCATTGTGGTTATTGACATCTTCATGACCGCTGTTCTGATCCTTGTCACCGTTTCCTCCTTCACGGCCATCATGTCCTTTACGATCTTTGTCTTCCTCAGATTCCTTATCTTCACTCTCATTTCCTTGAGCATCCTTGCCATTAATTTTTGTATCCTTCTTCTCAAACTTCGTCTTTAGAACCCCCTCTGCTTTACAGAGAGATCTATCGCTTAACTTCCATACAATATTTGCGAACGTTGAAGTAGAATCTAGAGTAATATAGTCCCAATTCCTATACTGCTCCTTCCGCACATTCTTTGCCCGAGCGTGCTCCTGACCCTCCAACTTCGCCATATCTTTCTTCTCACATATCGAATTGATATACAACTTCGGGTTCTCGAGAAAGCGGAAGGTCTTCTTCTGCTCTCGCCGACGAGTTTCTTTAGACTCTTCTGTCTTTGCATTCTCATTAAATATCGGTATGAGACGCTGATGCGGACGCAATAGTTCCTCTGTCTCCGAATCCACCGAGATTATGGACTTTGTAGATGAAGATGTGCTCCCCGAGCGGTAATAACTGAAACTGCTGTTCGTAGAGTTGGAGCACGAGTAGGTGTAGGAGGTGTAGCGAGGATTGGCCTGTACTGGGCGTAAGAGGCTAATGCCTGTGGTATCGGTGATTACATCGGCAAGAGTGAGGATGCTATTGGTGGGCTTTGGATGGGAATCCACGGGGATGCTTTGAATCGAAGTTCCATCGGCAAGAATGTCCTTCAGAGTCACGATGTTGTCGTCCGTGGGTTGCGGGAGGGCTATGGAAAAGGGTGGTGCAAAGACCCCCACATACGGATGCAATGCAGCAAGGTGACCGAACACAGAAGTGTTGTTTATCTTGGGTCTAGATGGATTCGACATTGAGGGCATATCAAGTCCGAGTTGGCGAACGTATTCTTAAAAGACTGTGTCGTAATTCAGTAGTTTATTGACGGGCTTGGTGTGTCTGCATTTAAGTTGTGGTTTGGGTGAGAAATTGGTGATGTTGAGTCGTGCTGAGTTTTTTTATAGAGGGTGACGGGGTCGGGCAGCACCACGTGAGTGCGTGATGCTGGGCTCCAACCGGTGATCACGAGGCTCAGTTTGCAGCGATGAGAAGTGTGTTTGTTGTTGGAAATAGGTAGGAAATTGCCAAGGGTACAAGTGGTGTGGCTGGGTGATGCGGGTGCAGTCAAAGTTGTGAATGTAAACAGATTTGATTACCATCTCCACCCAGGCAAGATACAACGATTGCGGGATCCTCAACTTTAGAACTATTGAATAGTATTTTATACGCTATCTAAAGGCATCTGAGGGGCCTTGAAGAATTGACTTCATTTGATGCCGTGATTAGATTAATATCAATAGGAATGATTTGAAGTATGCGCCCTTGAGGCCGAGCATATTATTGGCTACAGACTATGTGGTATATAGTAGAATTAGCTTGACATAAGCTTGGTAATGGTATTCACGTGGCTGCCCGTTTGTTTACTTTCCGTGGATTACCTAACGCACCTTGCGCACCTTGCCTACTTGTTCCACCTGCCAACCACATCACACGTTTGTCGGCCACACTAACTTCCACGATGAGCTCCGAATCCTCCTATCCCATTGACATGGTGTCACCGTCGCATCACTCTCCGACTCTCTATTAACTAGAGGCTTAAGAGGAACATGATAGTTCGGACTGCAAGAAGCGTAAAGCTACAATTATCATTCCCTGTACGCAATGTTCTACAGAAAGATAGACGTGCGACAACGGAGATTCATGCGGGAATTGTGTTCTCAGGAAGAAGTCCGGAGGCTGCAAGAGGGTAATCCTTCACTATGGCTTGGTGTATTCCTAAACTCTTTTACTAACTAATACAGGACCAGTGGAAGCGGTAAGACGGTTTTGCATCGACGGCCGCCTTCACAAGGCTGACGGCTCGCGATGGGGGATTGTCTCCTGTGCAACGCAATATAGAGGAATTCTAAGGTATGTTCGATACACTTGCAAATGAACTCGAGAACAAGGGAAGCAATGACGAGAGTGTTTATACGCACCACTAAGCTAAGGAGTTGGCACGAAACTACAAGTTAATCGGACATCAAGCAGTTGTATAGTACAGCTTGCACATACAGTACGATAGGAGGCCATTAATTTCCGTACAATTTAGACATTGAAAATTTCACTACGTCAACTGTCTACTATTTAAAGTAAACATTGTATAGTGTTTATACCCGCGTTATTATTATAAGATGTGTAAAACTAATAATGAATACGGTACTAGTTACCTACAAGAGGCGTTATAGATAGCTGATATAGTGTCTAGAAACTGTAAAACTTATGATGTTGAATATGAACTGTATCTTTGATATAACGACATGATTCTTTACTCTTTTTCACGCACAGGAAAGTACATAACCACGAGATCTGCATTTTTTCACTAGAAATCATTGCTGAAGTATTGATAATCAGTCAATAGCTTGCTTTATTTAAGAACAGCTGTCTGGGGAGAAAGTTTAGGGTGCGTCCCTCCAGTGCACCTAGAGCGCCTGCAACATCATTAGCTTCCAGGTATGAACAAATTCCATCCGAAGACTTGTCGAGGGGTTTGTTCTGTAGCTAGTCCTTCCGAGGCTTCTTGTGCTTGAGTTCGGGAGGCTCGTTGAGACGAGCGGTCTCCAAGCGTTTCGTCAACTCATCCATGGTGCTATTCCATGCTCCCAACTGAGTACGAATATCGACAAGTTCCGAATTCTGCATGTTCATAAGGATTTGTTGTCCAGCGGTTTCCACCCCACGGTTATTGGCCAACTCTTCCCAATTGTCCTTCTGCTTCTCCAGCTCCTCGACCTGCTTTTCCAGCTCCTCGATCTTCTTCTCTAGCCCCTCGATTTTCTTCTCCTGGTGGTTGTCCTCGGCGCGCCATTGGCGATTCTCCGCCTCCACGTTGGCGAGTTCTTCATCCAGTCTGGCGAGTTCTTTCTGGGTGGTCGTATGGGCGTCGCGTTCGCGGTTGAAGGCGACAAGCAATTCGTCGAACGTTTGTGGGTTGTCGTCAGTACGAATAGTAAGATACATGGTGTTGAGGTTCCGGAGCTTGACAATATCTTTCAAAGCTATGAAAGCATATGATAGTGAGAAAGTGAGAGTGTGTGTGGGAAAGTGTGTGTAAGTGGAGGTGAGGGCGAGCGAACGCTGAAGTTAAGACACAGAACGATCGAGCGTTTGCATGGTGGACCAATGAGAGGCCACGGATTTCCTGGGAATTCGTAGGAAAGGGCACTGTAAAGCTCATCATGAAAACTTACAGGCGCTATACGTTGTAAGAAGGTTATAAAATTGGCCTGACTGGTTTATCTTCATTGGATTACGCATAGCTCTATATAGTGTACATGCATGCGCTAAATGAATCGGAACCGATGATGCAAAATGAAAAAAAACGACAAGACTAGAAGACGTATAAATAAACCCAGGAAACATCATCTAACCAATTATCTTCCACGTTTTTTTAGAGCTTTGGGGCCCGTTGGGCGGCCTGTGATGACACTGGTACAGGTTTTATCGTACTAGTTATAAAACGAGTAGTGCCGTTGTATATCGGGGTAGTCGTCGCATTGACTCCAACACTTGAGACAACCACACTCGGCCCAGTCGACTGAGCTTGCCCACCGTCGTCGATCGCCGAATATACACCCGCGATATTGCCGTGGTTGTACGCATTCGTGCTATAAAACCACGCAATCTTCTTCATAATGGCATCTTCAGTGTAGTCGGCAGCGTTGTAGGGCTTAGGGCGGAACTCCTCTTCCATAGGATCAATGAAGAGGGTGTCATTTGTGTAACCCCATTTCGCGAGGTTCGTGACATTGAAAGCAACGAGCATGTCGTGGTCTTCATGGACAAGATTGTGACAGTGGAACATGCTAGTTTGCGTTAGTGATCTTGATCGAAATCCATAGACACATTAAGATGTATGAAGAAGACTTACTAAACACCGGGCCATGGGGCGTAGCGAGCAACGACATTGACCGTCTCGCCTGGAGCCAGCCAGACGACATCCTTCATACCTGCGGACTCGTACGGGAGGACTTTTCCACGGCCGCCTATACGAGACAGAATTTGAAAGTCGACTAAGTGGATGTGAACAGGGTGGGAACTATCAGTGGCGGCATTGCGTAGTGTCCAGATCTCGTCTTCACCACGTATTGGGCGCGTCAAAATGCGATGCTCGATATCATCAAAGCCCACGCCATTGATGACCCACTCGTCATTCACGCGCTCGAAAGCGAAATCTTTGACCGGCGCGCTTGTAGGTGCCGCGGGAATGTCGCGGAGATCCTGTGGAACGTCGCCGTTATTGGTACTGTCACTGACCGATTCGCCGACGACAAAGCGCATGACCATGTCTGTAGCGGCATAATCGACCATATCGCCAATTCCACGCTGGTTCCGCATGGTAATGTTCTTGCCGGCGTAATTAGAAAAATCGAATATTATCTCGTAGCGTTCACCCTCAGCCATTTCGATGTTGTTGGTGGTTACAGGGTGAGAAAACAGTCCTAAAAGGGGTTAGTTATAGTTTCCGCGAAAGTGAATGGACTATCTGACCTCCGTCGGAAGCTATAACTTGAAATTCCGCCTCATCCCCGTCGAGACCTTCATGGAAGGTGAACGAAAAGGCTACAAAAATCAGTATAGTGAATTGCCGCGGATAGTTCGAATATCTTACTTCTGCTGATGGACCCGTCCAACAGGCGGAATCTATACTTGCGAGGCTCGACATTCAAGTAGGGCCATGGTTGTCCATTTCTGTGTAACGTCAATGTATTGAGCCTAGAGATTCACAATTTCAACTTACACTTGGATGATATCGCCCCATAGCCCAGCGCCACTATTAGTATCCCACTTTAAAGATCCGTCTGCATTGTATGCTTTCGCAGCGATCGCTAGCATGACGTCGTAATTTCCTTTGGGAAGGTTCAAAGCTTGCTCCTGGGGGTCCGTGATGATGTAACCACCCTCTTGGCCGCGATATGCGTTCTCAGCTGTCTCATGCTCGGTACTAAACGTTGGCACACAAGGTTAGGGATTGTTTTGCATCCATTTTGAATAATTGTCACTTACTGGTCATGGTACCTACATTAGGGAGTACTAAGTCAGTGTATGTCCACATGCGGTTCGTACAGTGCTGTTCTTACCAGATGGTTCGTGCGTTTTGAGTATTTGGATAGTAGTAGTCTTTGTATTGGCCGGGATAGGCATAGTCTGCCGCCCAGCCATCGAATGGGGCGCGATTATATTGTCCATGGACATGAACTGACATGTTCGACGGTCCATCGTTGGTGAATCGAACAACCGCCTCTGCATTGAACGCAATGTCAGCGGCTGATCGAATCCGAGATTTCAAAATACCTACCTCGTCCTTGTTGCATCAGGAAGTATGGCCCTGGGGACATGCCATCATAGCCTTCCAGTTCTGTGGGAGGAAGATTCGGGAAAATTTGCTGCTCGAACGTCTTCAACTCGACCTCGTAGTAGTCGATTGAAGCACCAGTGGAGTCATCAGTCCAAGTACTTTTAACTGTCAGCGTTGCTAAAGGATGTGACAAATGGTGCCACTTACTATGTCTTGGTCTTCTGGGGTGGTATAGGTAATGGATACTCAAAAAACGACGAATACTTTGGGCTGATCCACTGTCCGGTTGGGGAGGGCCTCAGACTATTAAAGCCAGAGGTACCAGTCGGACTCTGAATGTTGGAGTTAGCGGTGATTGTCGGTCTCAGCGCATGTGTATGTGTAAATAACACCGATGCGAAGGCAAGCTTCGACAATTGGGCGAGAAACATGTTGCGGGACGGAAGTAATAGAACCGAGAAAAGGTGAGATGGTATGGGTATCCTGCGACTCAACGACACAAGCGTGTTTGTATTCTCCAAGCACGACTTCGAAAGACCTTATATAAGTTGTATAACTCTGACGTAGATGTTTGTTGTGCCTAGCTATCCTTACCATCGGGGTATAAAAAAGCAGATCGTCCCGAAAGGGCCTGATAGTAGGTGGTACTAGAACTGTAGGGGCTGCTTCGCATTAGTTCCCATGTTGTGGTGGCCCGTACGTCGGTGATTGGAAGCTCATGAGGTGCATGTCAAATGGATGATGTTACCACGGTATGATTTTGAGATACCATCTGTACGATCTGCAACTAAACAAATCATTTAGCTTAGCTCCCGCCGCAGTATGCATGTTCCGCTGGTCTAGCAACGATCCCCGACCGTATGCTCTCTTAAGACAGACTAGTTGGGTTTATAGGTCTCTGTGCTTATCATAGCTGTAAGAAAGGGAACTGTCAGTATATTGGCAATTTCCAGCGATCGTAGCACAAACAGAAAACAAACTTTACACAGGTACACCAAAATTATTTGTGTGTTGTTGTTGATGTTGTGTGAGTGGGGAGCCTGCACGATTTCCCGAGATCTCTATCGATGTGCCGACACTAGTTCGCAAATGGCGCGCCAATGTCGTTTCAGATCGATGATGTGCCTTGGTACTTCATCACGACTCCTACACGGCGACCCATTACTGCCTTCATGAGCTAACGAAGTGTGTCTTCCACGCGCGGAAATGCCACGGACGCCTGTTCGCTACCTAGCCCATATCCATACCCGCAAATGTGGATACGGTGCCGCTGTCTTGGAGTGTTGGAACCAGTCGGAGGTTTGCAACACCTCGAACTGAGTGCATGGAGATGCTCGTGCAGCGGCTCCATCACCACCATGTCCGCATTCGAATGTCCATGGTGATCTTTACTCTCTTCGCCCACTCCGAGGATATAGTCTTTAGCGCTTTGAAACTGGCTTTCCTTGTCCCAGACCTACTAATGCCCGACTGAAAACGAGTGACTTTACTCGTATCTCGCGATGGTCACAACAATCGAATAGAGAAGCCTCATATGGAACTCCACTTGTATCATTTATCAGATAGGTTCTCCAGTGATGCGCACGACAAATGGCGACTACTGCACGTAACACAGCACGAGATGTCACTGGCTAGTATGCGACCGGCACTATCACCAAGTTCTGAACTATATCGGACTTACGAGCTGTCAATAATGGTTATCTGCGGCTGAGAAGGTACGGATTCCCAGCGTAGTAGGTTAGGAACCGGAAACAATTGACATCGCACGTGGCCACCGTACACGCACTTTTAGCCTACTCCACGCTCATAACGGAATAACGGCCTAAAAAGCTCCGATGCCGACATCTTCGCTCCAATGAATCCTTCTCGGTTGTGATTCGCCCGTACCGTGTTCTTGGGAAGCCGTCCGGAGTACAGCTCATGAAGCAAGTGGCTTGGCGCTGTCTTCAAGTGTATCTCCCAATTCGGTCAAACCGACGTCATGGCCAAAGCACTGAACCCCAAATCTGGCCTGGTTTTGTCTAGCTCCAAGAGAATGGATAGCTTCATACCCTTTTCTGTTCTCCCGTCTCTGCGTTCGGACTGCAGGAAATCAAGCGACACACTAAGAGGGGAAAACAGGGGGCTCTTTAGTGTTGTTGTTCACTTCGGAACTCAGACATATAACGTGCTATTTCCGAGGCCTTCACGTTCGGGCTATGCATATTTCCCATGTGAAGACCAATGCGCGCTTAGGGCATGATGCCGGGTCTGCCCTTTATACAACGACGCCTTAGTCTACGGGCAAACCGGCCGATCGGTAATGTTACTCAACATCGTGGCCATGAATCTGAAAAGTTTCGAATCAATCTCCCTGGTTATTTTCGGCGAAAGCAAGGGGGCAGCACAGCTGCAGTTCCCCTCAGTGGTAGCGCTGACGTCGTATCTTGAATCAACTCTGAGGAATGCCTGGGGCTAAGACCTCGTGTCCCATAAGGAGAAATGCTCACGGATACCAGAGATGAGAAGCGGCAACTTCTGTCTATCATATTCAGCCGTGTGACACCATCCCCTCCAGGCCAGACTGCATCACATGTTAACACCTTCCATCTATGTTTCAGATTATCATTTTCATGCGAGTTGATGAGAAATATAATCAACCTGGAGTTTGCTTACAGTCGGGCGAACACCACGAACGTACGAGAAGGCGGAACAGGGGCTACAGTCAGCACGAGCCCAAGTTTAGACCCATGAGTGAACCTCCAGAGATCAACACAGTTCACCTTTCAGGGGGCTCTGCGGGACTCGCCGCTTTCAAAGCTCACGTCGGTAGCCGAAAAAGTAAAATTTGTCCGTGTCTTACCGAAAAGCATTCATGGTCGTTACTCAACACGTTTAAGTTCACCATGATGATATATTTGTATACACGAGCATTTGTCCAGCGACAACTTTCACACATCATGGATGTCACTGGAAATATTGCAGTGATCCTTGGCCCCAAATAGAATCATTCAAGACACTAGGCGAATGATTCAAGGTCAATCATCATCGAGGATATTGCTATTCATAGTCGTTTATTTTGCCCTGTAGACTCTGGAGATTTTGTCCTATCTTGTCGCGCGTCACCCTTTTCAAGCCACAGTGTGTTACAGACTGTGGTGTTTGAAGACAGCAGTATTGATATTTGGTCTACCAGCTGTGACTAAAGTTCAGGCCCCAGCAACTGTTAAGCCGTTTTAATCTTTGTCAGCTATACGGGAACAAGTCCTTTGTTGGATTGATTGTCGCATGGTTTTGCACGGCATGTCTTCAGCATGTGCTGGACATTAGCCAACGTTGGCCCTGTGCATTATGCGTTCTGCGGCTCAAAGACATAACCGCAGGCCCCGACATCAGTGGATCTCGCCGATGGTCTGAGCATATGCATGAACCGAGTGTCTGGGGGCCGGCTGTATGATATTTGGTACATGTGTCAGTTTCACTTCCCTCCTTACGTATACTGCTAGCGCCAACGCCTAGGGTAACCACTTTACAAGCTCTATTTCATTCTTCACGGGATACTACAGGCTATTCTCAACGCTATTATAGGCTCTAGATAGTAGGAGGATCTTAACTTTATATTTACCTCATAATATATATAAGCTAAAAGAGGCCTCTTGGACAGCTACAACCTTCATTCTCACTTTTACACCACCCCCATAAGTGCTGGCGCTAGCAGGACTCAGGTCTCACAGGGGTGGAGAAGATATAACATCCTAAAAGAGTTAGTTGAAGCTTGGGCCTCGAGTGAATCCCGAAAAACCACAGACAGTGGAATCACAACCGAATTGGAATGAAAGATTATCGGACCTACTTCCTTTGCCGTGTCATCGAATTTATAGTATGGCCTCGGTAGATTGCTATGCTCAAAGATGTCGCCCCCTGCAAACCTTCTGGTGACCAAACTGTTGGATCCCAATCGCCAAAATCTCCCATGCTTACACAAACGACCTTAAACTCTAGAAGTATACCATTATTCAATCGAAGCAAACTTTAGTACACATAAATCTTAATGATGCGGGAAACGACAAAAAACACTTTCCGACCCTCCGGACTTCGACTAAGGAACTACTTCGGCTGTCAGGCTCCTTCTTACAATCCTAGTCAGTCCCACACGCCACAGTGGCAACGCAAGGCGTATAGTACCATAATACAATGGTACCAGCCCCATCCGCGGCTAAAGCTACCTTCTGCATAGATAACGGCTACTAGTCTAACCCTCGGTGATTTATACTGCTGATCGAATGACAGTTGCCATCTTAGCCCGTGCTTCATAGACTCGCAACACAAACATATATGCCACGTCCTGGACTAGCGGTATTACCTTCAAGTACTCATCAAGCTGGCTTTGAAGTACATAGTACTATTCACAAGTTGTAGCTTCAGTCAAGGTCCAACACAGCGCCTCGCTTAGAGCTTGGCTATGCAACTTTATTTGGGGTTACCAAGGTAGGGTTCTCGTACTCCATATGGCACCTAAAGACTGCACGTACCAATTGTCAGATGTGGATCTTGAAATGCCTGTGCCCAAGCAAGTGAGACATATTATCTCCTTAGAGCCCCGTCCACCGTTTATATGTCTCGCGGGTTACATAGCGCGCAACGTCATGAGGATTTGCACAATATTCCTAGACGAACGTTCGTGCAGGTATGTCGAATTTCCACACCCATTGACTATCCTAATCTGCCTTCCTCTTCTGGAACTTATACCAAGACTCTTTCTCTAGGGAGATCATGAGCTGAAATATTGCAATCGTATTAGTCCTACCATCTTATTCATCTTTGGAAGTTATATACCTCGAGCTCGATCTCTCCAACAATTGTAAGACCAGCCTCACCAGTTAACACAATCCTTTCGAAGAAGTCTCTAAGTGACTACTTAACTCTACCATAATGTTGGACCTTTTCTTGATGAAGCCGCCGGAGACGGAGGAAAGATATGAAAGTCAGGCGCAGGGACAGAACCAAACTCAGCCAGCAAGGAGCAGTCAAGTATGTATCTATTTTCTATCACAGCCAATGATTCTTAGATTCTTCGAATTACCATGCTAACAGGATGGATTCTTAGACTCCGAATTCTCCGCATCCACAAGCCTACGGCAGCCCAAACACACAGCAGCACTTTTCAAGACATAACACTCCATCCACTTCGAGTACCTATCCCCCAAGCCAACCAGCAAGTTCACCAGGAAGCACCACCTCTCCATCATCTCCGACGAACCAGAGTGGTTACGGAGCCTCACCACCCCATGACTTTTATCAACAAACACCAGTGCCAGGCCAGCCATACACACAGCCAACTCAACAGTCATATGCCTACTCACAATATGCCACTCAAGCTTCGTATCCGCCTCAGGCAGCATATGCATACGCTCAACAGCCGCAAGTAACATACGCATCGTATCCCACCACACCGGTGCCGAGCAGTCAACCAGGATATCCGCAATACAACTCTCAACAATACGCAGCAATGCGGCATTTAGCTCCACAGGGATCTCCTCAGCGAAGCAGTGCATATGGTAGTACGGCATCACCCCATCATACGGCCTCTTACCCTGCAACATCTCCAGCATATCAGCACACGTCAAACCAGCCAACAGCCCAGTATTCACAATATTCTACTGGCCCTGATTCTTCTTCGTATGATCCACAACAAGGAAGATGAAGAGCTGTTCACAGGTTCGAAAGCTATATTCCAATGGGCCTGTCTATGCTGAGACTTGATTTCGACCAGTAGTCACTGTACAGTCCTACAGTTCTACGATAATTTTCTTAGAAGCTAGCTCAAGTCTTTGCTTGGGAGATCATTTCATTCTGGACGTCTTTCCATTCCACAAATCACAATCCCCCCCCCCAACAACAACAACAACAACAACAACAACAACAACAATCACTCCCAGATTTCTAAAAGCCCTATTTCATTGGATTCATAGTTTACAATAGTGTTCTTCTAGGGTTGGGAGCATCATGGCTCCCTGGGTTAAACGTCTCAAAATGTCTATTTTATTGTTATGTATCAAAATTTCCGCCTCGTATCAAACTCAAATATTCCTCACTAGTGAAGTTTTCCATGATCGTGATGATTTCGTATCTCGTATCACCACGTATTCGATCAATTTGTCCGTTCTCTGAGTGCATCAGTCTTCGGCTACCTCCGTATATGCCATAGGTTGATTCTGAAGCTCAACACCCAACTCGTATGATATCTGCATGCATCTCAATTATGATCATCTTCATGTAGGATCATTTGGCAGGTGCTACAATCATTCTCCTAATCCTACGATGACCACAGTGTTTCGGTCCTACTTCTTTTTGCAGACTCCTTCCGCCAATCTTTCATGCATAATCTTCTCCTACGCTCTGATTTTTGCCACCCCCATATACCATTCTACACCCAAAGCAGCAACTGCTACCCCACACGTATCTTTTTCACGGCTATCACAGATTCCACATGCACTCCTCCCGTCGCACTGTTCACATCTTTACACTTGCCTCATCTGCATGTCCCAACGGGACCCTTGCTAAAATATCACTCTCAACGTTAATCCAGTCGCCCAAATAATAAATTGCCGGTGTACCCGAAGAGCCCGACGCATTGGTGGAAAGTCTGGCATTGAGGTTTCTGCCTCGGATCGGACTCTGTCTAGTGGCGGTGCAACGGCAGCCACAGGCCAACCACAAATTTGCATCCTTCGTAATGGCAAGTCCGCCAAATAATGGCCTGTTCAAGACGAAAATGTAGGCACAGGGAAAATCTGGCCGAACAGAGTGTACAGTACCATCGGAGTGGTACGTCATGGTGGAACTGTTGAAGTGGCTCCGAGAGTCCGAAGTGAGATTGATGACACTACAATATGTATGTGATGAGGTATTATGGGCTTTAAAGTGGGCTTACTATTAACCGCAAGGCATAATTGAGTCAGAGGCGAGATACACTCATATTTCCCTCAAAATTTGTATGATATGACATGAACATGAAGCCATAAATATAGATGGAGGGATGGAGAGATCTAGCCCGATCTAGTTAGTTTAGAATCAACTCCGACATCCGTTCTTACGCTCGAGCTTTCTTACACGTCACACTCAACGACACAACGTTCACATGCAAACACCGAAGATCCATCGAGGTGTTAGAGAGATGCGACACCATCGTATTCCTCGATCACACATCATGACCGCCGCATTGGCGATCAACGAGGCAGCGTCTAGTGAACGCACATCCCGCCTATCACCAACTTATACCAAATCAGGCCATTACCTCTGGTATACAACCAGGCCCACCGTGGGCCAAACCTTATACATCGCCATGTTACCATTCTCAATAAGATACTGACGCAAAGAGAGTATACTACAAATTCCTAGACATTAGTTTCCGTGCAGTTTCTTAAACACCTATAGAATCTTATTATATTAGCTATCTATAACGCCTCTTGTAGGTAACTATAATAATCCTGTAAGTAGAAACAGTATACAACGTTATTTCAAATAGTAGATAGCTAACGTAGTCAGATTCTTAATGTTTAGCTGTACAGAAACCGTTGTCCTCCCATAATACGATTTGTGACCGCCGTTGTCCAGGTTCTTTCTCCTAGGCTGTTTAAACAGCACTGTCCGTCGTTTCGGAAGACTGAGCTAGTATCCGTTTGTTTTTTTATAATTATACTGCAGCTAAGTACATTTGACCTAGGGCACCAGCCTCTCCCGTTTTCAAATACTCCAAATACCCGGTTATGCGGCACTCGCTGCTGTTAAGAGCTTTAATGTCGGCCTTTTACCTGGTTCTTCAGGTTGCATCTTCCGCAGAAATAAACTCCAATGTTGCCCTTAACATGAATTGTGAGAAGACAATGGCGGCACACCAATGGACGAGTCTGGAACATGCCCTGTCGATGGTACACAAGGGCCATATCTCCGCCAAGAGCTGAAAATCTCATCAACAGATTTTCGAAGTCTGGCGTCTCTGTGAATGAATGGTTATGACCTAGTAGAACCTTTGATATGAGCAATCCGAGTGGGCTTCCACCACCACCATGCGAGTTGTAGTACTCTTCAATAACAGCCTTTAGCATTACGTAGTCATAGCGAGGCTCTGCTTTCAAGATCGTTTCGATCTCCTTCATAGCGGGCTCGTATAGACGGCGAACATCGTATTTATCGGCAATCACGTAGATTTGGACCGGGGTCAACCCTCGTTTGATCGTGTCGCCGTTTGCCAATTGTGTAACAGCTTCGTAGTCGTAGCATCCAGTGTAGATGAATTTGAGGATAAACTCGAAGTGATCGGGGTCGTCATCATGCAGCTCCATCGTATTATCGGTAGCTTCCTATCGATATTTAGTGAAATGTATCTCAAGGTGGCTTGTGGCTTGTAAATCCTTTTAGAACTATCCCAAAGGCCAACTACTTACCTGGAAGTTTCCGGTGAAAGCCTTCATGAAGTATGTCGATTCCTTGCACAAAATAGCTTTATGTGCGTGATACACGCGGGAATTTCCATCGTATACTTGGTTGAGCTTGACGTCGGAGAGCACGGGGTTGTTGAACAGCCTGCGAAATACGTCAGTTGGATGCAGCGCTGATTCAGGTTAGGTCAAACTTACGTCAGTGCTGAATGCTTCTGATCCGTCGCCATATTACTCTAGTCGCTTGCGGAGTTGTTCAGTTGGTAGAAGAGGAAGTGGGTTGCGATGAGGTAGAGACTATATATAGTTGAAAGTTGAAGGCGGTAGGTCGAGCTTGACTAGTTGCAGCTAGCGCGGATCGATGAATATGAGAGGGACAAACGGAAGTAAAGTTGGAGAATCATTTTGCCAAGTTTTGACTGGCATTCTGAAGATATGAATTACTTGGAACAATAAAGTGTGCTGCTCTGTGAGAGAATGACTGAGGACAGTAAGCTTTCCTACGAAATCTCCGGTCACAGTAAGTGCAAGCTGAGAAGTTAAAATGGAACTCTCATAGTTATTACACATATGTGAGCACGCGTTAAGGACTCTCACTCCAAGACTTCAATGTTCACGCTAGACCACGTGACCTAACCCCGGGGGTTTCCCTCTTCCTTACCACCCCTGCACGGACCTCGATCTTAAGTTGCTCTACTCGGAGATCTTCTATATAAGTGTGTACTAGTTTCAAGAGCTCAACATCAATACTCAAGGACCACTAAAGAGTTGATATTCCCACGTGACATCGGCAACGTTTCAAATATGCAATGTTTCCAATACATCATTCATCCTCTTCACACGCTCCGAGACGAGCTTTGCATATGAGTTTTAATCGTTCCTTCACCACATTCTCACCCACATATTCTCCTACTTTTACACGAACGAATGTCTGGAATCCTCGGAGCACCTGTATGTAGTCAGACACGCCTCCCTAAGCATGACTCGGACTCACTCATCGCAGTGACATTCCAAAATCTCGGCAGTCCATGCCTTCGGGGGTTGATCGCCGCCTGTGCCTCGTGGGTCAGTTCACAGCAATGTACTGCCTCACTGTTCTTCACTCCCCGATAACAAGACGCTACGCAGAGTCACGGACAGATAACCCAGCCTGCGCGTTTCCCAATCGAGACTTCTATGGTCTCGTGGACGACCGCCCAGGACACTTCTCCGCTCCAAAAGGAAGATCCATATTACAACTCCACATCGCGATGCATCCCGCGGCAATGTCGTCTCGCAAAGTCCTTCCTTGACGCATCGTTTGCGGCGTGTATGTTCTAGGATACTAAACGCGCTACCCTATCATAACCCGGATACATGTGTTATCGATAGGGCCTAATCCGGCGACACCATCGGCACCGGCCTATTCTTCACTGCATAAATACGGTGCCTGCGAACATCGGTTGTCCATTGTCTCTACTCAGCAGTTCAGCATATATCAAGATGTCCTCCAAGATCTGCATAGCGATGCTCAACACTGATACCCCGGTCCCCATCGTCCGCCCCCGCTTCGACACTTATGGTCAGATGTTTAATGAGCTTCTCGTTGCAGCCGCCTCTCGCATCTGTCCGACCGCCGATATTCAGTCGACATATCACGATGTCGTACAGTTGGAATACCCGGAATCACTAGTCGATGTCGATGTCGTCCTGGTGACTGGTTCCGTGGCCTCAGCTTACGATGACATGGAATGGATACGCCGGCTGGACAGATACCTGCTAGATGTGTACATCAGACATCCCCGCGTAAAGTTATTTGGAAGCTGTTTTGGCCATCAAATGATTTGTCAGAGCCTCTTGCGCAACTATGGCGTCCGAGTCGAGAAGGATCCTCAGGGCTGGGAGTTGGGCGTCAGAGAGATTAAGATTGAGGATAATTTTCGCAAAGCTCTTGGACAAAGGTCTAGAATCCCATTGGATCCACAATTCGCAGGAGAAACACCCGATACCATTCGAATACAGTTCATCCATGCTGATCATGTCAAAATACCCGAGCCAGATGCGATCCCGGAACAATGGTTGATGCTGGGGAAAACGAAACACTGCACTGTCCAAGGCGTCTACGAGCCCGGCAGGGTCCTCACTATGCAAGGTCACTTCGAGTTTGATCGCTGGGTCAGCACTGAGAATATGAAAGTGTTCGGGGCCACATGGAACGAGGACGTACTAGAGCAGACTTTCAGATGTATTGATGCGGATGATGATTCGGAAGCAGCAGCAGAGATGGTACTACGATTCATATTGGAAGAAGAAGCCTATGAAACGACAGATGAAGTCGTTACGGGTCTCCTGACACCACCACGGGATAAATCAGAAGTGCGAAGAGAATGTACGATAACGATAGGACACAGGGTTGGAGACATGTATAATGGGCGTGGGTGACAAGGTTCATCAGTCCTACAAATTCCCCACATATAACGACAGCAAACAACCTCTTTCTCTTCGTGACTGGACAACCCTGTGAGCACGCTGCGACTGTTACACTATCCTCTTGCACAAGCCGAGACTAAGTCGATGGATCCAGACTCTGTGCAACGAAGTGTTACCGAACCACCAAAGACCAATCTTCCATGATGGTACCATCCAATAAGAATGCTAATGTACTACACTGTCATAGGCCGCACAGCACACGCGGATAGTGACATATTCACACTCTTGCATCAGGATTCTTGTTGACGGCAACGTGGAAAGCGTTGTCTACTGACATTTACGATATCCCGACTTCTGTGGCAAGCTTCGAAGTGTCATCGGTGATGCCGAGTCCCGCGCCACATTGCCCACCCCGCTTGGTCATGGAACGGCGCGTTCTCCGTAGTTCGCCATTCGTCAACACCGCCCAAGTCTTGATCTGATAGACGCCAAGATGATCAGATAACTACGCACGTCAACCGTCAACCGTCGACCATCACCCTCGCCCGAGACTTCGTCGGCGGAAATTGGGTCCTACGTAGTACAGAGTAAGCACTAGCCACGCAGCGAGAAAAGAGGCAAGAGCGACGCCCAACACGAGCTACGGACGAAACAAAACTCCTCAGGTCTTGGACTTCCACCTTGGCGATCTAATCAGCCGCATCTTATCAATCATATAACGAAGGCCTTCACCTTGCGACTATCTACCGTCTACTTGCTCAATTGATTCTCTCTTGTCGCCGATCTCTTTCCTTGTACGAGGTTACTCATGTCCGAGGACAACGATAACGAGAAGGGACAAGCGCCCCTTTCAGAAGAGCAGCACCATGATGAGAATTCCTTGATCGGCAAGAAGTCGCCTGGTGTTGCGCGCATCGAAGCCTTGAGCGCACATATCTCGACTGGCAACCGCATCGCCATCTTCCTCGGTGTGTTCTTGATTGCGTATGCATATGGTCTGGACGGCACGTTGCGGTACGCATACCAGCCTACCGCGACTTCGAGTTTTGCAAACCATTCGCTGCTGTCGACCATCAACGTTGTGAGGGCTGTCGTTGCGGCCGCTTCTCAGGTGAGCTCCATAATTTAGTCGTGCTTGAGTAACTCTTAAGAGTCAATACTGATATGCACAGCCCACCGCTGCCAAAATCGCCGACGTCTTCGGCCGTGTGGAACTCGTCATCATCTCCATATTCTTCTACATCATCGGTAAGCCTCCCGTCCTCTTGCAATACATGTAACTCATAGAAGCCAGGTTCGATTGTTGAAGCAACCTGCAACAATGTGCAAGGTTTCGCCGCCGGCGCGTTCCTATACCAAATCGGCTACACCTGTATCATCCTGTTAGTCGAAGTCATTGTAGCAGACACTACATCTCTGCGCTCCCGTCTCTTCTTCTCCTACATCCCAGCCACACCCTTCATCATCAACACATGGGTGTCCGGTGAGATTTCCGAAGCCGTCCTCGTCAACACAACATGGCGATGGGGTGTTGGCATGTGGTGCATCATCTACCCCGTCTGCGCCCTGCCGTTGATCATCTCATTGCTGTGGGTCGGTAGGAAGGCGAAGAAATCGGGTTCTCTGGACGCCTATAGGACGCCGCTGCAGATCTACGGATGGAAGAAACTGACCATGGCCTTGTTCTGGCAACTTGATGTCATTGGCATCATCTTGCTTATTGCAGTCCTGGGTCTGATTCTGGCGCCCTTGACGCTCGCAGGAGGCGAGAGTTCCAAATGGTCCCGAGGGGATATCATTGCCCCGTTGGTCATTGGTATTGTCTGTATTCCAGTGTTTGCTTGGTGGGAGAAGAAGGCTCCTCACCCGCTCGTGCCATTTCATGTAAGTCTTTGACAGGTCCTTCTTCCTTCCCTAGGACGCAACTAATCAGCAGTAGCTTCTCAAAGACCGAGCGGTCTGGGGTGCTCTCGGCATAGCCACTTTCTTGAACTTTGGTAAGCTTCCAAACTCTTCATCACTCTCTACCTCTAGCCCGTCTAACATCTCATAGCATGGGGTTGTCAAAACGACTTCCTCTATTCCGTTCTCATTGTCGGCTTCGACGAGTCCGTTAAATCCGCCACCCGTATAACATCTCTCTACAGCTTCGCCTCCGTCATCACAGGCGTACTTCTTGGACTCGTGGTCTACCGCGTGCGTCGTCTCAAACCCTTCATCCTCTTCGGAACCTGCCTCTTCATGGTCGCATTCGGACTTCTGATTCACTTCCGCGGTGGAACAGGTCAAAGCTCTCACGATGGGCTCATCGGCGCGCAAGTCCTGCTCGGTATCGCTGGAGGTTTCTTCCCCTACCCGGCACAAGCAAGCATTCAAGCAGCAACGAAGCACGAGCATGTCGCTGTCATCACCGGTATCTACCTCGCGTGCTATAACATTGGATCCGCGTTTGGAAACGCTGTGTCAGGCGCCATCTGGACGCAGCTCGTTCCTGGCAAGCTCAATGCCCGGATCTCAGACCCCACACTCGCGGCGGAGTGGTATGCAACTCCTCTCACCCTCGTTGCTACCTACCCGCCAGGAACACCAGAACGTGATGCTGCCATTGAGGTTTACAGGTATGTTCAGCGTCTGCTGTGTATCACGGGTATATGTCTTTCCGCGGTACTCATCTTCTTCGCTTGCGTGATCCGGAATCCGAGGCTAGGCGATGAGCAGAGTCTTCCGGATGCGGAGGAGAAGTCGGTGTCTGCTAAGGTGCAGCCGGATGGTGGAAAGGGTAAGCTCGTAGCGTTCTTGAAGCGCTGAGGTGGAGGGCCAATTATCGTGGCTTTTCTCTGGAAAGTTCCATCCTCTTCCTGCACTATGAGTTAATATAGTGTTCATCCTCGGGTCTTCTCATCAAGCACGAGGAACAATGTCGACGGGAGTTCGGGTTATGATATTGTTCTCAGAACAACCTCGGGGTGCCTGAGTCATCTCGTCGAGCCCAACAAAAATCAGGCATCTGGACCAATTTATAGAAAGATAATCTAACCATTGCTCTTTCCTCGGCCCCTGTCCACCTTCCTAATCTGATTATCCCCGCCATTCCACGTGTCTCTTTAGATCCGCTCGCTTAGATCTCACTACGATCTCTCACACTTAATCCTATTCGAGCGCGGAAACATATCCCTAACCAGCATTAACGCGTCAAACTCAACTAGTCTGACATTATACCTCGTGGTTTTTTACTAGTGCACCACCCTTTCAGCCCCCTGTAGTCAGCCGCCTCGTATACTACCACTCACAGCGTATTTCATATAGAAAGGGCGCCTACCAAACAAACACATGAGATTAAGCACATTGTGCCAACTTGCCAAGAGAACATAAGAAATACTGAAGAGTGTTCACGATGGTCTTACATCAGCAGTATTGTACGAGGCCCAGAGTTGGACGATGACATTGCGGGCGAGCTTCGCATCTACGATGGTTATATGAGCAACTATGGGGGCAAATGTGAGTCAAGAAGCCGGTATCTCTATCTGCTTCCCCCACCCATGTCGAGATCCATCCACTCAGTCTCTCGAGCCATAATATCCCATCCTACCAGCTCCCATACCCTATCTTGCCACCATTCCTCAACTGGTTTATCCGTCACCTTTTCGAAGTATGGTATCGCTCCCATGCGCCTGGGTTTGGTGAGTATGTCCTTCAACGGATCGTCGACTTTGTCGCCAAACATGCAGGCCACCAGTGTTCGTTGAAGTCGGTCTTTTGCGAGTTGACTCAGCTGTGAACGGCTTGCGGAGATATTTTTCATACTCATAGGACGGCGGTTTACGGGTTGAGGGTCCATGTGGTCCGGGGCACGATTCATGACTTGTTCAAGTATGTGACTTAGGGCTTTGACTTCAAGTCGTATAGCCAATGATTCCATCTCTCGACGAGCAACGTCTGCAGGACCCATGGATAAATGGGCCATGTCATCTTCGATTGTGGCACCCCGATGGCGACCAAAAGTCGTGTAGTAAAGTCGCTGTCCAACTCGTTCGAATAAGACAAATGCGAAGCCATCGAATATATCATGGTGAAGAGAATTGTTCTTGTCCAAGAAGCCAATCAGGGTCCGGAGTAACTGCGCAATCCCACGGGCTGCAAGTGACTCCTGAGGACCATTGTTTTTTAACTTCAGGTTTTTCTTCGCAGCAGTCGCCGCAGATTGACGAGCTGATGACTCGATGGCATCAAGAGCGGTAGAGAACAGTTTTGCGCACTCGTAGATGACGAGACCTGGAAGGCGTTTACCAGGACTGTCTGCATCCAGGCTTTTGATGCCAACAAGTATCATTGAAAACGTCCGCGAACAGGCCAGAATTGCGCCTGAAAGTTCGGTCTTGTCGTGGGCTGAAGTTAAGTTAGGCCGCTCTGGTGTGCGGGTTGCAAGCCGGTCATAGCATTTCGCCATCTTGGAGATAACACGGCCAAGAGCACCGACAAGACTAACGAGACGGAAGCATACGACTTCGGGGTCTGCGTGCGACTGTATGAACACTTTGTTAAATAGCCAGGTCTGTTCCAATAGATTTGTGCCATCTACTCGAGTTATTAGTATCGCCAACTGCAAATACTACAAGAGACACTCACCGGAACCAAGTCCTGCCAGTACGTCAAAGTCGGCCTCCATGCTCTCTTCTGCACTGCTCGTTTTTTGTGTTTTATTCACTGCGCGGCTTGACTTCCGCGTCGGTTGGGCAGTCCTCTGGCGCTTTGATGGAGGTGCTGGTGCATCGACAGGGTCGTCAAATTGGGAACGAACCCAGGCGGCTCTTTCTAGATTGATGACCTGACTCTGGAGCTCACGGTTGTGCTTCTCGAGCTCACTGACCCGCTGCTGAGCGTAACCGAGAAGATCAAGGTAACGGCTCTTCTCAGGCTCACTGTGCTCGAGTCGACCATGCTTCAGTTGATCACGTAGTTTGTGGGCATACTCTACTCCGATCAGTACTCTGTAAGCTTCAGTATGACCTTCACTCACCTATCGCACTCATTCCCGCAGGTGTCGCGTTGACGATAGCAAGTGCGAATGCGATGGCTTCGCGCGACGGCGCTACGGCACGTCCTTTGGGCACTGCTTTCGGAGGCATTTTCAGGAATATTTGATAAAGAGACGGCGAATGAATGCGGAGGACAGAAATTGAAGTCATGTGAGAAATGCTGTGTGGTGCTAAAATGGGATGGAAGGCACGAAGGGTTTACAGATGGAAGGAGCAGGGAACAGCGCATATCTAGGCCAGACCACACCATTATGAGCAGATAACGAGGCTACAGATATTGAGCAATGCAGCAAATTGAGTCCAGGTTTTGAAAGTCATCGTACATTGAAGTAAATGGTATTGTACACTCACTGAGCACTTACATCTGTACATGGCACAAGCGAAATCCTACAAGAATCCTATTACCGCATACGCTCCGTTCTCCTCTTATGTGGCAGCGGCTCGATCTTCTTCCTCTTGAACTCTACATCCACCTGGTCCTTCAGGCCCGCTCTCTCCATCACGCCGGGCATGCTTTCGTCCCACCTGGTCCTGAATAGCGATGCACCAATCGGCTTCAGTTTGTACTTATCAACGAAGCCCTTGAGGTTGTGGTTCAACCTCTTCGTTTTTTCAACCTCGGCTATGTTCAAGGCTTTGGCATCCTTTTGCTCTAGGACGAAGATGGCGAGGCGATGATACGGTGCACCCTTGTGAGCCCACGGCGCCTCCCACGGCAGGGCGATCTTCCTAGCCGCTGGGTCTTCAGTCTTCCTGTCATCGTGACCAATCCTAATCAACGGAATGGAGGTCTGAGAAGGCGAAATGGCAATATTGGAGGCGATGAAATGGCAGCGGTTGGTGAAGCTATCCTTCTCAGGCACAGGCACATCGGCGTCCACCACCACGACCGTCACCAGTTTCTCCCCCGGCACAAAGGTCTGCACAGTAAGTCGCGGCATCTGCTCGCTGGTGGCTGAATCGACGTAGTCTCCAGGGGCTATATCTTTACGACCGAAACCAAGGTCGACGTCTGCGACGGGATCGATGGAGGCCAAGAGATCAGGGACGATATTGAACTGGGAAATACGCTGTTCGAGGACGAGACGTTTGTACTTGCGCCATTTCTGATCAGCTAGGTAGCGGTAGATGGGCTTGTTCATGTCGCCTGTCTTTGTTAGTCGTGGACACGGCGTATTTACACCACAACGTACCCTGCCCGTCCTCAAACTTCTTCTTGACGATTGGGTCGTTGATGTCCGCAAGGATGACTAGCTCATTCAAATAGTCCCGCATGCTCCTCAGTCGTGTCTCTTTTGCTTTCGGGCCACCGCTAACAGCCGGATCCTGGTCCATCAAGTTCTTTATCCTTAGACTCTGCGTTTGAATATCATTGAGCTTCTCTTGACGGTCCCCCATCAGAAACTTCCTCGCCTCTTGGAAGCATTGATACGGCAGCTCTTCAAAAGCAATTTCTTCCGCCTTGTTCGCAGAGGATCGGTGAAGGATAGCACGACGACGACGGGATCCAACGGGCTGGGTTCCATCTCTTCGGACAAGACGACGCTCGTCACGTTTCCAATCCACCTTTTCCGGGTCCAATTCACCCCATTTCTGCATGTATTCCGGGGTTTCCTTTGCTGGTTTTTCATCCGTTATTGCCGCTGCAGGTTTTGTAGCAGATTGAGGCGGAGGCGGGGCAGTCGTGGGTTGCGTCTGAAGTTCTTCACGAGCAGCGGCCGAGGCCGAAAGGAAGCGGCGCGGGGTGCCATTGAGAGAAGAGGTCTGTCGCACGCATTTCAGGCACGCATTCAACTGCCGTATAGACGGTTTGACAGACGCCATGGCGACTGATGGGTGGATTAGCGATGCGCGAAGAGCGATAAGTGCATGAACGATGAGTTTTGGCGGTGCACGGCCCTAGACTGGTCGAGAAAAGTTAACCTCCGTGAAAGCTCCGCGATGAACGTCTTCGAAGCAGCACCACGACCGGCATGGCGTCCACGAGGATATCACAGCCCATGCGCGGCGTCACACATCAATTGAGTCGACTGTCAATACGGCAGGATGCATTGCCCGTCAGTCACCCCTCCTGTCTCATTTCTGATCATCCTAACAGCCCACCAGAAAGCACTATCCACCCCATTCGCCCGCCCAATAACCACCTCCACATCCACACAAGCCGCCGTCGCGACGATTACCACCTCCGCCGATGGATACGTGCCCGTCAAGCCGCTCGCAGAGCAGACCGTGCTTGCGACCATCCACCAATTCCCCTCCCTGGAGCCCCTCCGCCTCGAACGATACCCAGCGAACCACCTCTACCTCCCCACGCGGAGAGATATCCTGCACCGCGCCGTAGTATTTGAGGGAGACAGCACACGATTGGGTACAGCATCGACCAAAACACGTTACGAGGTGCATGGCTCAGCCAGGAAGATTCGGCCGCAGAAAGGAAGCGGTCGCGCCCGTCTCGGAGACAAGAAGTCCCCCATGCTGCGGGGTGGAGGTGTTTCTCATGGTCCCAAACCCCGCGATTTCTCTTCCGACCTGCCGAAGAAAGTCTACGACCTAGCATGGCGAACAGCCCTCTCGTACCGTTTCCGCAAAGGCGAGCTAATCATCGTGGACAACGCCATCGAGATCGAGAGTCCGTCGGAGCGCCTCCTAAGCCACATCTTTGAGCTCCATGACCGAGAGCGAGGAAGGGGTCGAAGTCTGCTAGTCACAGGAGAAAGCCGACCCCTCCTTGAGCAAGCACTCGATAAGATGGACCGGCGGCGACAGGCCCTCACTTGGCAGGAGGTCGACGTGAAAGACCTACTCGAACTCTCCCGCATCATCATCGAGCGCTCCGCCCTCAAAAACATTCTCTTCTCCCACCAGCATGATCTCAAAAATGACAAGACACCTCCGGTCGTCCAGTCCGTAGCCCCCTATCAACTCATGTCCGTAGAAGGCTGGGAACAGTTCCGCAATCTCGTGTTAGCACCGCCCGCAGAGCGTGAAGCCCTCCGTCCCGATATCTACGAGGAGGTGGCTCATAGCCGTCTCACATCTGCCTCGAAGCTCCCCGACAGCACCGAGAAAGCCCGTACCCTGATTTCTGTCTACAAACTTGCCGCTGAGGCAAAAGACCTCCGCCGATCACAACTACCTAAGCCTTCTCCCATAGAGTTGGAATACACCGAACTGGAAGCCCGGGTAAACTCCACCCGCGATGATGTTCAACGGAAGCATGAACTGGTTACCCTCAATGAATTACTCGTCCGCTGGCGGGACACCATTTATCAGAACGTGAAACTCCAAGCGGAAGCTGCAGAGAACAGGCGCGATGCATGCAAATATCGTGGCGACACGAAGGGTGCGAGAAAATACGAAGAAGCGGCGAGCGGCTGGAGGACTGACATGTCTCAACATGAAATGGAGCTCTTCCAGGCACATGGCGCACTCCACAGGGCGATGGCTGAGGTTTGCTTGCTCGAGGATGATGCTCAGGGTGCGGCAGAGGAGCAAGGTATTGCACAGGAGATGCAAGATCAGGTTGATAGGCTGGAGGCGGAATTGGCCCTAGATGAAGATATTCCGGCAGTTGAGGAAGAGGCTGAGCCGGAGCCGGAGCCGGAGGCGAAGCTAGATGAGCAGGCGAAGAATAAGATATAACCCAGCGGTTTTTGTTCTTCGACTGTATGAATATTGTACGGGTGTGAGACTATATGGATATGTATCATATGTAGGAAGAGGGAAATGTACACAACACATCCGCATTGCCATGTTTGGTTCTGTTTTTCATTATGGTGCACCGGCTCGAGGCCAGTCTAGTGCGTGAGAATGCTGTTCCCATCAAACCCCATAAAGCTCACATATGGGCCTTCTGTAAGAGCGTGCTAATCATAATGTACCCGCCGTGACGCCCGTAGAGATACCGTCTGTCGCGCCAAAACGCCTAGCCATGCTTTGTCCTATGGTTGTTATCCGTTCCGTCACTATCCATCTTCCTCAACTCTTCATCTCCACCTCATTGCCTGAGGGCGCATTCTCCTCGGCTGCCAGCCCAAACACCTGCTCTTTGACCTTCGCACTCAACAACCCCATATCCTCTTCTCTCGCTATCTTCCCGCCCGCAGCACCTAGCTTGGCCAACTGACCCTTCCCCTCGCCGCCAAATGCCCCTTTTCGCTTCAACGCTCCATTCTCCTGCGCCAGCTTCCGCGCCAGATCATTGATTTGGTTGGTTCCGTAATCGCGATTCGAGATCAGTGGCGAGCTCGACAGCGTGCCGACCCAGTACTTATTCCAGAGCGCCTCCAAGATCTTTGCGTCCAGAGAGGATTTGTAGTGCAAGACCTCGAGGGCGTAGTACTGGTTCGCGTGTGCGCCGAAATCCTCGATCTTGCCGAGGGGAATGGTTTGAAACCCGTCCCCATCTGTACCGCCACCACCCTTGCCTTTCTCTTTCTCGAGCACATGGCTATCGGGGTAGGTTCTGAAGGCGCCGATCTCGACTTTGCCGGCGGAAACGGTGCGGTCGGGATCGATGACGACGGCAAGGAATGGGTCCTGGAACGTCTGCTGCGTCTTCTGTGTATTGACGTCTATGCCCGATAGCCAGCACCCGTACCCAGGATGACTATGATACCAGCCCACCGCGTTCTCCATTTGACCCTGGTCTCGTGCGCGCGCCAGGAACTCTACCATGTACTCGTTCGCTTCGTCCTGGGCGTTGACGCGGGTCTCTGTCCCTTCAACGGGGAGCCGGAAAGCATCGGTCACGACGAAGGTTTTATCCTCAATCTTGCCGAGCATGAGGCCCATGACCTCGATGGAGCCGCCAGAGCGGGCATGCATGACCATCTTGAGCAACGCGACGGCCGAAATGCGCACGTTGGTGAAGTGGTTGGGGTCGGATCGCCATGGTTTAGCGTTATTGACGGCCTTTTGCTGTTCTGAGTCGTAGGTGTAGAGGGCGTCTTTGGTTGGGTCCACGAGCTTTATCGAGTTCTCGAGCTCTGGGGCGTGTTAGTAGGTGACGATATGCTTGGTGGGGTAGGTCGGGATTGAGATGCGGCGGAGAGGATTGTGGGTGTATTGAGCTTACCCCAGGTCTTGAGTGCGGTCCCCATGGTAGCCGATGTCGCCGAGGTCCTGTGTGAGAGTGATAGTCGTGTTTTGGTTTAGGTGAGGTCAAGAGCTTCAACGCGGGGAGCTCTTCGGCTGTGCCAAGCATACAGGCACCCACCAGCGGGGATGAACGATCAGCGACACACTTGCCCGATAAAAGAAACATGATGAAGAGATGGAAATGTCACTGGTCTAGGCAGGATTGAATTATGGAAATCAGCAAGGACTTTCTTTGGTTTGTAGACTTAGATTCCAACTCTATAGCTTCTCCGGCGTATACATAGCATACGGCGCATATCTTGCATTTGCATGCTATTTGAAGTTTCAATAAAGCGCCCTGCAATATCTCATTTCTTCCGCCCTTCCGCCCACCCCATCTGATCGTTCATCTTCTTTGCTTCCTCATCCATCTTCCTCACCCACCTTTCCGTAAGCTCCCGGTTGTCCTTCTTCAGCTTCTCCTTCTCCTGTTCCGCCATGTTCAACTGTAATGTCAAAGCAACCATCTCATCCTGCACATTCTCCACAAACTGACCCTTACCCTTCAGTTCATCCGCCCTATCCTTCATGCGACGCTCGAGCTGCGTCTTCGATCCCTCTAACAAGGCGATGCGTTTCTTCTGCTCGGCGTCGGCTTGCTTGTAAGCGTTGAGTTCGGCGGCTGTCGCGTCGAGTTTGGTCTCGAGGTCGCCGCGCGTCCTTTGTGTCGAGGCTAGTTCGGCGCGGATTTGGGCGACACTGCTGCGAGATGCTGGAACTGGAGACTTGCTTTTGAGAGACTTTGTGGAGGATGCCGGTTCGGGGTCGGCGGGTTCCGTGGTGGATTTGTTCTGTTTTGCTTGCGCTGCTGTGCGGTCGGCCAGTTTGGTGACTACATCTATCAGTCCCTATACTATGCCCATGTTCGCAAGAGTATGCAGACTTACAAGCGTTGATGTACTTCTCGTGCGCCTTCTCACGCGCATCGCGAGTCTGCAGCGCGGACAGGTAGTCTGCAAGCGGGGTCGTCATGGCGGCAAGTAGAACAGTTTCGGAGCTCGTACACAAGGTGAGGAAGATTTCCTGCTGCGTATCATGATGTTGCTTTACATACCCAGCCTGTTCAATTTGCTACCTCCAACGAGCGGAGTGACCGAATGATGGCGGGGTGCGCCTGCCTTGCGCTTGGAATGACGCTTGCCGGATTGGGCGTCTTGGTTCCGAAGAGCTTCAAGTTTTGATCTTCACTTCAATCCAGAATCACACTGCCCACCTGCATCAGCTTGGTGCTTCCGTGTGTTGTCCTTCTGTCGCTCCTTTGTGACAGCTTCAATCTGTGGAAATGTCTCAATATTATATTCCCAGCACCTCCCGCGCCCTCTACCGCGTCTTCATAGCACCCACACTCACGCCCGCATACCCGCTCCGCCTGCAGACGCCTTTCCTCCTCCCATACTATACCACACGTCTCCCGTCCCCCCCGCAAACAACAGTCCGCCATAAAACCTACAAAAAGGATATCCAACGCCATGCCCTCTCAGACCACTTCACCTTCGACAACGCCATCCAGGGCACCTACATAAACCTCGTCTCCGATACCGGCGAATACAAACAAAACGTACCCCTGTACGAGGCACTCAGGTCCTACAACCGCGTAACACACCATCTACTCCAGCTCTCGTCCGGCGAGGACGAGGTCGACGAGGAAGGATACGAGATTCCCGGTGCGTTGCCACTATGTAAGGTGATCAGTAAGATAGATTTGCGAGCGCAGCACACAAAGAAATTGGAAATCATGCGGAGAACGCTGATGGGTAAGGGTGCAGGTCCAGATGCCAAGAACCTGGAACTGAATTGGGCGATTGCGGGGGGAGACTTGGGTCATAGGCTGGAGAAATTGAAAGGTTTTTTGAAGGATGGGAGAAAGGTGGAGGTGCTCATTGGGCCGAAGATCAGGGGGAGAGTAGCGACGGAGGAGGAGTGTCGGGATTTGCTGCTGCAGGTGAGGGGTACGGTTGAAGAGCTCAGCGGTGCGCGTGAAATAAAGAAGCCGGACGGTGTCATAGGAGGTGTCATGACACTGTTTTTTGAGGGCAAAAATCTGGGGGAGAGTACCAGTCCCGAGAAGAAGCCCAAGGGAGAAGCTAAGAAGGAAAGGAAGGAACGAGAGGAAAAGAAAGCAGAGAGGAGAAAGGCTGCTGAAGAGGATCGGAGAAACAAGCTTAAAGATGGGATGGCAAATGTTTGATCACGTTTGGCAGACTGGGACATTTATACTCCATTTCCGTAGTCAGAAACCCCATAGCAATCAAGGGAACTATGCGCTGACGAAGAAATGTACCGTGGGGGAGGGCTGGGTAGATGTGTTGCATAATGAAGATATCACTCATTGGCATTGTAGTATGTTTGTGTACAATAATCGCGAGTCTCATCGTTCTTAGAAGGTAGATGTAACAGATGTATAGCATAGTACATATAAATACATGGCTTGAGCGGTATCATTGCGCTCCCGTGTTTTGTTTTACCGGAACGCGACACTGAGAATCATACACCCAACCTCGCTAAGCTCTCCTCCCGTCCTATGATTAGCATAACATCATATATTCTCATACCCTCTTTCCGCCCTGTAAGAGCCTCCCGGAGATAATGATACACATCCTTGGACTCTTTCTTCCCCTCTGGTCTTGCGTCGATGATCTCATGCATCTTCGTCATTAGTGCATTCCTCTCCCACTCTTTCACATCTGCTAAACTCTTCGCTGCGTGCGCAATATCGGAGCCGTTGGTCAAGGAAGAAGGGTGCCGAATCGGGCTGAACATGAACGAGTTTCGGTACAAGAATTCATTGGCGTTCGTGTAATTCTCAGCATCTGCACGGATTACGCGCGAAACGAAGTCTTCGGGAGACGATGAGCCAACCATTTGCTTCCAGTCTTTGTAGGGCGTCTCGGGGTCCTTGAGCAGCCGAACTACGTTGTCTACCATCACTTCCAACCCTTGCTGGCCATTTTCTGCACGGAGGGAGGCGTGCTTGCGCTGCAGGAAATGCAGTTTACCAAATGTCACAGTCGAGTTGCCTTTCGTGAACTTGAGCGCGAAATTGTGGATGAGGGTCTTGAGATCCATGACATCCGACTTCCTCCAGTGTGACCATCCAAGTAACGCCGCAAAGTTCGTAAGTGTTTCGGGAAAGATTTCCATCTCTTTGAAGGCAGTAATGTCGGTATCAAAGTTACGCTTGCTGAGCTTGCTTCCCTGTTCATCGACAAGTAGTCCGACGTGTGCGAATTCCGGTGGTGTCCATCCAAATGCGTTGTACATGACAAGGTGATTAGGTGTGGAAGGCATCCATTCCGAGCCGCGAATTACATGTGTGATCTTCATGTGGTGGTCGTCTACGACGTTGGCAAGGTGGTAGGTTGGTAGGCCGTCCGATTTCAGAAGAATAGGGTCCTCATAGGCGGTTTCGGTGACATGACCGTGGCGCTTGAGCGGGGTGAAGACGCCGTGAACGAGGTCTTGGTACGTGGGATGCTGTTCAGGAATTTTGAGGCGTACAACGTGCGATTGACCTTTCGATGCCCGGTCGTCTGACTCTTCTTTGGGGATGCTGGCACATGTACGATCATAATCTGTCGCGATGCCCATCCTGTGTCTTTGCTCGGCCAGCGCCTTCAAGCGTTCCGTCGAGCAGAAACACCGGTATGCATGCCCGCTGTCCAGTAGCTTGTGCGCGTGATCATGGTAGAGTGCGCTTCTTTCCGATTGCTTGTATGGTCCATATGGCCCTCCAACCTCCGGCCCTTCATCCCACTTCAAGCCGGCCCATCTTAGATCCTGCAAAAGTCGCGATTCGGCGTCGGGCACTGTTCGTTTCTGGTCCGTGTCTTCTATGCGAAGAATAAATTGGCCGCCCGTCCGCTTAGCGAGAAGGTAGTTGTATAGCGCGGTTCTTAGCGAGCCGAGATGAAGATATCCAGTCGGAGAGGGAGCAAAACGCGTGCGAGCGGGTGAAGTTGGAAGCAACTTTGACTTTTTATCCTTGGCTACATGTGAAGATATCGAGCGGCTCAGAGGTCTCGAGAGGCGAAAGAGACATGATCTACAGGTGTACAGAGGCAATTGAGGCCTCAAAAGCAAAGGAGCGGCCATCTTCACAGCCTGTGGAAAATGGAAGCTCGCCGCTGATATTCGGAAATCAAAGGCAGAATTGTTTCACCGCCTTCGGAAGAACAGTTGAGCCGAACGTCAGTTCCGAAATGGTGGGGCTCGGATTGGCCGTGCGATTGCCTGCGCAAAAGAAGACTTCTTCTGCCGTCTGCTCTGCGCCCATTCATACCTTCGCTTTCTTGTGCATGTCGCTTGAACAGAGCACCTACTTCACTAGAAACAACTGAAAACGTAATCCAAAAGTATGCCAGATTCCAAACCGGTAGACAGCCTTTCCTAACATTTCCTGATAGTGAGCGACGGAGAGGACGTGAATCTTTACGGCACGTATGAACACTAATGGGCGATTTTTGACAGCTCTGACTTTGTCGACAGAGGTTCTTGGGCTTACTAGCGAGGCCAGCAAAGCCGAAATCAAGAAAGCCTACCACAAGGTTTGTTACCCACTTTCGCAATTTAGCGCCTATCAGATATCCCTACGTGCTTGAGGAGATCGGTACTGAATCTAGTAGGCTGCTCTGTCACATCACCCGGATAAAGTTGCAGAGTCCGAACGTGTCGAAGCCGAAGTGCGGTTCAAATCTGCGAAGCAAGCCTACGAGATCCTCTACGATGACGACAAGCGGCACCTCTACGACAGCCATGGCATGTCCGCTTTCGATCCTTCCCGAGGCGGAGGCATGGGTGGTGAGCCCGACATCGACGATATCTTTGCGCAGATGTTTGGCGGTATGGGTGGCTTCTCCGCTGGCGGCGGCGGCATGCCCGGCATGGGCGGGATGCCAGGAGGTCGAAATGTGCCCCGGAAGGGCCGGTCAGTCCACCAAGAGTACCAGGTCACGCTAGAAGACCTTTATAAGGGCAAGACGACAAAGTTCTCCAATACCAAGAATGTGGTCTGCCAGACCTGCAAGGGATCGGGTGGCAAGCAGGGCTCAAAGTCTCATGACTGCAGCGTATGCAACGGACGAGGTATATTACTACGTGCCTTCGCTGGGAAAGATTCACTGACATTTCACAGGTCAGAAAGCCGTCCTCCGACAAGTGGGTCCCGGCCTTGTCACACAAGAAACCGTACCATGCGGGACTTGCCAAGGCTCTGGACAGATCATACCCGAGAAGCACCGGTGCAAGAAGTGCAAAGGCAAGAAGGTCGTGGAGTCCAAAAACGTCCTCGAGCTCTACATCCCACGCGGCGCACGACAAGGCGACCGAATAGTGCTCACAGGCGAGGCGGATCAACTACCAGACCAGGACCCCGGCGACATCGTCTTCACACTCGAAGAGGCTGACCACGAGACCTTTGATCGCGCGGGCTCGGATCTCAGAGCTGAACTGGAGATCAGCTTAGTGGAAGCCTTGACGGGATTCAATCGGGTGGTTCTCACGCATCTGGACGGGCGCGGCATCCAGCTGCACGTCGAGCAACCAAATGGCAAGGTGTTGCGCCCGGGCCAAGTTCTCAAGATCGCCGGCGAAGGCATGCCCATGAAGCGAAGCGACGCCAAAGGTGATCTCTACTTGGTCGTCGATGTCGTGTTCCCCGAAGATGGCTGGCTCAAGGACGATGCCGCACTGAAGAAGGTCCAAGATGCGCTACCACCGGCCGAGAAGCAAGACGAACACCCAGAAGAGGTGGATGAGGTGCATGTCGAGGATTGGGAGTCAGATCTGACTCTCTTCGGTTCGGGAAGTGATGACCCTCGTGCGGGTGGAGAATGGGAGGACGAGGAGGAGGGAGAGGGTCCTCAATGTGCCACACAGTAAACACTGGATGAAGTTACGACATTTCAAAAGCTCGCATGTATCGGCGTTGGGGGTCTGGGTCTCAGGATAGATGCGAAGCTTTGTTTATGTGGGATGTGCTAGATATCCGCTTCATGTGAGTGGTTGCGTTGATAGTAAAAGCATGTTCATTCCCAACTAAAAAAAAATAACCCTTAATTCTTCATTTTCGCAACTCAAAAAGTCCACCACACTGATTCAGGTAATCTCGAGTATGATCCACAGCTAAATGTTTAATGCACAGGAAGGAGCTGTGGCCCATGACATCACGAGTACTAGCTTCAGAATATTCCATGCCGCGCCGCGGTACATACCACCTACAACCTCAACATTTCTCAAGACAACACAAACCCAGGCCCACCGGATAACAGAAGCACAGCAAACGCCGCAATGCTTCGCCAAAAGCCCAAACAAGTCGACATTCTCATCCTAGGTGCTGGCTGGACTTCCACGTTCCTGCTCCCGCTTCTTTCCGCAGAAACAGTCTCATACGCAGCAACCACAACAACCGGCCGAGATGGAACAATCCCATTTAAATTTGATTCAGAGTCTCAGCACACCGAACCGTACAGGAGTCTTCCGCCTGCACAAACCGTGGTCATCACCTTTCCCCTCGTCGGCCACGGCCAGTCCAAGCAGATCACGGGATTGTACCGCTCCGTGCACGGGGACAACAACCAATGGATTCAACTAGGGTCGATCGGTATCTTTAACCAATGCGACGATTGGAACGACGAGAATTCGCCATACGATAAAGAGGATAAGAGAGCGATTGCCGAGGACGAGCTAATGAGCGTGGTGGGTGGGTGTGTGCTTGACCTCGCGGGTCTGTACGGTGGCACGAGGAAACCTAGGACATGGATACCACGACTGGCGAAGGAGAAGGAGGACGTGAGAAAGAGGAAGACTGTACATTTTGTTCACGGCGAGGATGTTGCGAGGGCGATCTTGCTCACCCATCGTAAATTTTCGCCGGGGAAGAGGTTTATCATCTCGGACATGAGAGTATACGATTGGTGGGATCTTATTCTGAGTTTCAGTGCGCCATCTGAGGATCACGGCAGTGAGACAGAGGAGCAGAAAGAGCAAAGATTACAGTTTGGGAAGTGGGTGGGCGAACTGATGCTGGATGTCGGTGTAAGGGCGCTGCCCAGGGACGTCGAGGGTCTAGGACGGAAGTTGGACTCTAGAGGATTTTGGAAATTCCATGGCACCTGGCCGAGGCATCAGAGGCTTGCATGAGGGTGGTGGAACGTTTAATATTCTGGGATACCAATGTGACGTTGTGTTGAAAGCCTTCAACGCTATATCACCAGTTATAATTGAGCCTACGCTGTTATCATCTATCGTGATTGTATTATACATCTTCTTACTTGTTCCCAGGTTACCGTTTGGTTAGGACTGAAGATCTTGCAGGCATTTTTTGAAGGCAAATTTTGTATCGTCGGGATATCGTCAAAAATGTTTGATGTCTTTCCTTACCATATACCTCTTCCTATTCGTTCCCAAAGTTGATTTTTTTCTACACTTCCACGGTAACATGCGGTTTTGAAGGCGTTTTTTGAAATTGTTCTAAACTTTCTAGTCTTTCCTCCCCAATATATACATCATCTCTTTAGTGTCTTTTCTGTCTGCCTGTTATCTTCTTAAAGACGGAATATCATTCAGACAACCTTTTCAACTTCAAGAAGATACAACACTACTTCTACTATCCTTACTCACCACATATCTACCACACACTCACCACACATATTCAAGACCAACTTCACATACTCTTGAAAATGTCTTCCGATACCTTCTGCCTCTTCCGCACCGGAACGGTTATCATGGGAACTCCAGGAAGCTGTAGGATCCTCGACAACATGTTCATCACCCAAGAACTGGCAATGGCGCATCAAGACTTGGGCGGAAATTGCTGGGTCCAAAGGATGGATGACCAAGGCCATATTCCGACCCCTGCCGAATTCGATCCGGAAACTGGTCGGTATCGTGGGATGGTGCCGCTACCATCTCCACAGCAAATGGTACCGGTTAGTAGGGAACCCGGATTCAATGTTGACGAATTGTCCATTCCCGACAATTGGTCTCCACGTGTGGAAAGGGAGCAAGGTCGTCCCTTAAGTGAGATTAGGGGATTCGCCCATCGTCCCCCTCCGCAAGAAGAAGTGGACTTCGCTCCACCTTCCATTGCAACTCCTTCTTCCCAACCACAGGTTGTGGATCTAACTTCGCCTCCCCTTCGCAGTTCCCCTCTTCCGGCACCTTTGGCTCCAAAGAAGCCGTCTCACCTTCAAGAGCGTATTATTTATTTACGCGACCAGTCCAGGTGGGACGCTCAATGGAGCCACTGGTATAGCACCTTCCTTGCCGCCCCTTTAAAGCACAAGGAAGAGCACTGCCAGAAGTACTGGCCCAGCAACGAGGCCGCGTTAGCAGACGTTCAATCTGCTTCGGAATATCATAACGATTTTCCGAAGACAAGATTCCAGCGTCTCGCGAACGAGGCTTACAAGCTGGAGTTGAGTGACGAGGACTTCCGCGAGAAGATGGACGAGGTGAACAAGGAACTGCCTCGCATTGCGAGAGAGGAGCGCTTGGGGAGGCAGGGGGGCAAGGATGGTGGTGCAAAGGGAAAGAGGAAGAGTCAGGGAGTGGACAAGGGGGCGAACAAGAAGAAGAAGACGGGGAGAGATGTCCCTGACGTTGGTTCAAAGAAACCAACAAAGAAGACGAAAGCGGCACCACCGGCCAAGATACCTACGCCGCCGTCAAGTGGCACAAGGACTCCGCCGCTGGCACTGCCTACCCCTGCCGAGCCGACAATTGACGCTGTCGAGTTTGAGAGGGCTATGCTCGCAGCAGGTGGGGCGACAGATGATGAGGAGGAGGAGGAGGAAGAGGAAGAAGAGGAAGAGGAAGAGTCCTCTGCCAAGCCGAGAATAGACGAGATAGCGAGTGCTATGCTCGCAGCATTCGAGGAAGCAGATGAGGAAGAGGAGAGACAGTCCTCTACCGAGCAGAGACTGGACCTTCCCCAGGTGGAGGTCTCGAGGACTGAGGAGGAAGATGCCGAATTCAGAGAGATATTCGGGGATCTGAGTGACAGTGAGGTGTCAGAAGAGGAATAGATTGTTGGATTCGGTGAACTGTTGGCGTTTATGGTGTATGTGTTGTATGACTTTGGTTCGCGTCTGTTGAGTTGACTTTCTGTTTTATGCTGTATGTGTTTATTTTTGTGTTCACTTTATATGCATTCGTTCTTTGCTCCCAGTTCTATATCTGACTATCATCGTCAACCCATGAGCTCTATGTTACTTGAATCAAACAAGAGACTACTACCTTAATGACCTCTTCATCACATACAAACTAGATGTGAATAATTATAGCTGACTTACTCACCTAACACATCTTGTCGGATACTCTGTTGGTTCTTTCGACGGTTCACGACTACTAAGCACGCAATGTATAGCTTGGTTTTGTGATACAGTACTTGAATTAACTGTCTAGGAAAACTAACTAATTATTATACACTAAATCATCCTATCCTCCAGTGCGAGTGAACAGCTAGCACTGTGAAGATCCTATAAGAAACATAAACCCCTCCATGACCAGTATTCAAGGTACTAATACGGATTTCAGCCTGTAATATAATCATATGCCTTCACCCCTCTATAATGTGAGCACCATTACTACTGACTCCTCAGACCCCGTCCCCATACAATAGCTCGGCCCACTCCTCCTCCGTTATGGACGAATCAATGTCAAGCTCATGATAGATCACCCCATCGCCAGATCCCGACTTCGACTGATTGTCCTTTATTCCACTACAGCTACTCGAAGGCGACAGGTTATCATCGTAGGAAAGCCGAACATATGAATTAATTGTATCAGAACTCTGGTCCCGATCAGAATACTGACGATGCGGGCTCTCGCGGGGTTTGGGGAAACGATGATATGTACTCCGAGGCTGTGAGTGACTATATACAGTTCGAGCAGCCCGGTTATTATATTGAGTTATGTACAGTTAGTACCAGGTGCTAGGCAGGAAACTGCAATGGGTCCAGAGTGGTGTATGTTGTGAAACTACTGCCTTGCACGTAATGTCGTCTCGGTGTTGGGTCTATATTCTCCTTTTATTAGGAATTTTACCTTATATTCGTATGTAGAAACGTGGTAGTGGTTCGTATGTGCGTAAATTTGCTGGGCTAGAACAGCCTATGAGCCAGTAAGTGATCCCTAGAGTAGCTTGGTAACCGAAATCTTGATATTGTAAGGTGGATATACGGCCGCACTAGATACGGCCTATAGTTTTTGCAATGTGACTTCTCGTTTAGCGTTGCTTAGAAATATATGCTTCGCTACAGTGGCGGTTGGGTTAATGTACGGCTGGTGCTACATATGAAGGTGCCCTCTCAACGAAATGAAGGGCGCTGCTAAAAAACAAAACTAGCAAGAAATATTGAACATTTCCTTGGTTGAATCTGTCTATCGCGTTCTGCAGTTGGCCGGACCAGGTACTTGGGATTGGATGGGCCCACAGAGACAAGGATGTATGTCATACCCCACGTTTGCTAGAGAGACCTTGTACGTCTACATGGATACAGAGCACTTGCCATCATGGCTTCAACATGACTATCATTTCAGAATGCCCGTTTACGAAAGAGCTGTTTGGGCGTGTTTCATAGACTTAGGGCGAGTGAAGTACCTTGCACCTGTTTTTGGGGGGATACACCTTCCAACGACAACCATTGCGTCTTTTTCACAAGCCGTCCCTTCTCAGACTGCCCAAATCGAGCTCCCACGCGCCATCCAACTTCTTGTCCATTTCATACTTTGTGACACCATCATTCCCTATGACTGTCACCTTCTTGACACTCACGTCTGTCTTGAACCCAAAGCTTCCATCCGCTTTGATCTTACTTCCTTCCAAGCTGAACTCAATTTCACTGATGGAGGTCTGCACAGTACTTTCCCCATCATCCAGATACAGACTGCCCTTTGCTTTTGCATCCGCATCCAACGCGACAAATAATTCGAAATCTTCCTTTCGTAGAGCTGTAGTCGTATTTGCGCTGTTGACACGAGCGGGAATGATGGAGCCGCCTTTGATATGGACCGGGACATCACTCGTCGAGATGTTTGAGTATGTTGTGCTGGATCCGGTGACATTCGCTTTCTTGAACGTGAAAAAGTCGTAAAAGATATCGTTGGGCAAATAGAGAGTGACAGATGTTGCACTTTGTTGAGTCACAGGGCTAATAAGTAACGAGGGCCCATAGAAGAACTGTGTTTCGATCGCAAGGGTTGCAGCATCCCCGGGGTAGTGCATCCTATAATCTACTGTTAGTCACATAAGAATCGTACCATGAATATACGTACCATACTGGCGCCAACATGGGCGTCCCATCTTTTGTCTGTCGGTACATTGCAGTGTAGATGTAATCGAGCAGCCTGTATCTGAGATCGATTGCTTTCCGTGCAGCTGCAGCGACAGACTCCCATCGATAAGCCTCTTGAGATCGAGCATTGTCAACGTTGTGGTTTCTGTAAAATGGATAAAAGGCTCCGAGAACTGTCCAGCGAGCACAAAGCTCTTCTGTTGTGTTGTCTAAGAAACCACATACATCGGCGCCCACCATTGGAACCTGGAAGAAAGAAACAAACTGTAAAAGATGGCGGACGGATATGATGTACTGGTCCCAACCTGACACATTATCACCGAGCCAGTGACCAACATAGTTACCCGCGCCCACGAAAGTGCTGCGTGTGATTACCATAGGTCTTTTCCCGGGACGACGTTTGAGCATGGCTTGTTGACTGACTCTACTCATCATAGTACCATAGCTGTTTGGTGTTAGTTTCTTGTATATTACTCATACTATTGACCTACAGATTGTGAGTGTCGTATTCAGCCCAGCCCCCTTGATGAGCAAGATCCGTCCGGGCAGTCCTGCTGCTTAAGAATTCGAGTTCGTTCTTTATATGATACTTGGGATCCGTGAGGTTCCGTCCAGGAAGACCTTTTTTCGAACCAACCTCGTGCCGGGGAAGCACCTGCAACTCTGTGACATTACACGGCCATTCGCAGAAATTACTTGGTTCGTTCATATCGATCCAAAGCGCATCAATATCCACACCAGAGTCGGCATTGAAAAACGTTTCGAATTGGTTATTCCAGTAGCTCTGTGTATTGTTGTGGAACCAGTCCGGGAAAGCAGTTACGCCAGGCCACACTTCCCCCTTATATATACTGCCATTGTTGAGTTTGAGGAAGACGTCTGAATTGACCCCGTTATTGAAAGCATCGTAATTCTGATAAGCAACAGCAGGATCAACCATAACAATGTAATGCTGATTGTTTCGGTGCAAGTTACTAATAAAGTCTCGCACCTTAGCGAGAGGGAAGTTGGCTCCCAACGTAAAGACCTTGTAGTTATCCATATAGTCAATATCGGTCCACATCGTTTCGAGAGGAATATTAGCAGCGCTGTAATTTGCAACGACAGCCGCCACTTCATCAACGCTCTTGTATCCAAAGCGGCATTGATGGAATCCAAACCCCCAGTATGGCATCATAGCAGCTTTCCCGGTAATTTCACTGTATTCTCGCGCCACGTCGAACGGGCTCGGGCCAGCAAGGAAATAAAAGTCGAGGACTCCGCCTAGGGTATTGTATTCTAGGTACTGGCCGTTGTCGTTGTTGATTTTAATATCCATTCCATTGCTGTTGAGAAGAAGCACTCCATGAGAATCTCCGGAGCCGGCTCTATGCTCATAATATACCGGGTGATTTCCGTAAAGATTCGAATCTGATATTCCGAATACAGTCAGTTGAGACTTTCAACATAGAAACATAAAGAAGGGGGGCGTAAGTGTCTGTACCCAGGGAGTACTTACCTAGAGGAACAGCGGGAGCATCTCTCGCCCAAAAAGTCCTGGTATAATTTGAAGTCTTTAGTCGAAGAGGATCGGTGTGCTCACCGAGGCCGTAGAGCGATGGGTTTTCAGGTAAAGACGTGCGAAGTCGTACGTATTGATCTTCGAAGATAATATTTGATCCTTTGGTGGTAAAAATGGCCTGCTTGTCGCTTTTTCGGGTGACTGTGAATGAAAAAGGTTCTTCCTCAATGTATACTTCTAATTGCGAATCCTGTTTGTTGACCGAACCGCCTGGTCGCGGAACAACGAAGTCAGGGACTTGGTAGACCTCTTCGTCTTTATCGTATATGATCAAGTGGAGACGGGAATCTAATATCAGTCAGTGGATTGATTTGGGAGTATTTGCGTTTCTGAAGCCTTTGCTAATGTCGTCGACTGAATCGTTTGTCTGAAATCAACGAAGCTCGAGCAGCCCAATTCAAGCCCTCAATAGCCCTAGAACCCATCGGAATTCGACGCTGGCCCGCGATACTGTATGAGGTAGCACACTATTTTGGGCGCCTCACCTACGCCACCTATACGAAGTCGGCCGCTGACGGCTTTCGACGAGAGCGCTCCCGCAACGTCCCACACAGCTGCACGCAGCTGCATTCATATCCATCTCAACCAGGAAAGTCACGTACCAGTTTGGAACTCAGCCAGAAATTTCAAATCAACCAAATCCTTCCCATAAACACCGCATCCATCCCCCACCAACTTCAAATCCGCAGTCAACCCATTCTCCAGTACCGTCACATTACTCGCCTTGTACCCCGCACAGTCATCCACGCTCCTCGTCGGAGCAGAACTCGTCAATCGCGAAACACCCGACCAAAGTAGAAAGCAAGACTGCAACAACGTCAAAGAGGCAGGCATAGCGTGCAAAAAATCCGAGGTCGTCGACGTTGACGACCCATTGTTCACGAGACCGAGCCACGACTGGCCTATATAGTCGACTATAGGGTGGAGATTAGCCATACTCCTTGCATGCTTTTCTTAGCTGCGAGACATGTAATAACATGATGGAAGAGGAAAGGTGCTACGGGCACATATGCGCGAGGCGGGGTTGGGGATATTGTTATCGTGCGAGTGGTACAGTTTAAATGCACTAGATGGGGTCGGCTTCTTACAACTTGCCACGAGTGCATTCATTGTGCCGGCCTGGCGGATCCGTCAGGAATCAATTGTGATGATGTGAGGAGGTCCTGCCTCTTGTGATGGAGGTGAGATACCCGAGGGATGCAAAGAGTGGAGGTTGGGGTCGGGGGTGCGGTTTCTCCGATGAAGCTTGATCTACATCGGAACGACTTGCTCTGCTTGTCTCATCACGTCAAACATTGACTGGGTTTTTGAGTCTTGAGATTGTATTTTAGCTACGAAGTTGCACAACAGTAGTAGAACACGTAGGTTAGTCTTGTGTTCGTCACCCGCCTTACGTCGCTAATCGCCTAAGAAATGTGTAACAACCACCATTGAAAAAAAGGGAAGAGATGGTAATTGTGTCCAAGAACCTGTTCCTGCCATTGACGCAAGTATTTTACCTAATGCTAGAGACCAAACGTCATCTTAAGCGCCATGCTAATCAACATGTCGAATGGCTACTCATCGCCGGGGTTGATAAATTTGGGGGGGTTCTCCTGGCTGTGGCGTTCGAAGAGCTCCTTCTAGGAGTACGGCCCCTAGGGATAACGGAATCAGAACGATCACGCGAAGACACACTCGTCGGAGGACGGACCTTTGGGTTCGACGAGACTGAAGCCTTTCCTCGTTGCAACGGTGCACTGCTGGGGACATACACCGGCGATCTGGACTTTGCCGCTGAAGATGCAGTTGATCTGAGGAAGCCGTACCCACTCAGAGGTCGTCTTGGGATCGAGGAAAGAGTGAGAGGAGAAGATTGTCGTAAGCTCGGAGCCTTAGGTGATGAGCGTTGCGGTGCTGCTTGTTGATCATCTTCGGTCAGAGTAAGTGCTTGCTCCAATGGTTCCTCGCTACCATAAGCTTCGTATCCCGCCGGAAATGCGCCTTCGTCGAGAAACGTCCATGCCGAAGACTCGGTTTCTAGAAACGGAGCTTGTTTATTTGGTGGTGCTGCGCCGCTGGTCTCTGGATCTTCTTCTTGGATTACCGACTGATGAGCTTCCTGCAGGTCAAGGCTAGATGATGTATAGCGTTGCTCATGCGTCGATGCTTCCTCTTTAACGACAATATTTCTCTGTTGTCTGAACCCGTCTGTTCGTGCTTGTCGGGATCCTTTCAGTGATGCAGTGCGCGATGGGTTATAAGCACCGAAGAAGCCGAATGTCTCCCCCTTAGACGTGCTATACTCGGGTATATCATGTTCAGGCTCCTCTAGTCTGTCTAACTTCTGGTACCATCCCGCCATGTCCCATCCCAATCCACTGAAGCGCATGTCCGAATTCTCTGCCATAGGCTGTGAATGATCCAACTGCGGTTTGGGTGATTCCAGAAGCTGATGATTGTGTGTGGCGTCAAATTGCACCTCCTTAAACGCATCGTCAGATGTCGATTGTGAACCGATTGAATGAGGTTGAGGCGATGCCAAAAGCTCATGAACGTCTCTGGAAGGCCAGATTGTTTCAGCAATCGTTGAGATGTCAAATCTTGGGAAGTCCAAGCTCTCAATGACTGGAAGTGGTACAGGAACAAAAACCGCGCCACTTTTCTCGTCGCTATCGATGGCTTTTGATGTGCTTTTTCGGTTCTTGCGGAACGAGCCAAGCATGCGTGTGCTGAGCCGTCGTGTCAATGATGCCTGTATAGGTGACGAGGGCCCGCTGGACGTGGGCGGCTGAGTCGTCGGATCTAGAATATCATTGGGGGCTAGCTCTTGCAGAATAACAGCGGAGTCCACCCTGTTCGCATTCTCCACACTTGGCTCGTATGATGGTGCATGGTTACTCTCCTCACTTGGCTCGTATGATAGTGTGTGGTCTCCCTCCACTCTAGGCTCAGTAGACGTTCGTGAAGATAGAGCTAGAGAGTTTGATTGGCGCTGTACTCCTGTTAGTGAAAGATCATGTAGTAAGGATGAGCGTGTGCATACCGGCTCATCTGCAATGCGTGCGTCTATGCTAGATTCCTCCTCTTCCGGGATAGCCTCTAGGCTCTGAACAGGCCATATTGAGAAGTACTGCACGCGCCTTGACACCATGGTCTTCATTGTTGGGAGTTGCGAGGCGGTTCTGGGTGATTGACGAGGGATCGAGGAGCTGTGGGCCTGAAACTTGGGCACACGATGAGATAGCATTCTGTTCGAGACCAAGTGTATTGAGAGAAGGTAAAAGAGGAGGGAGGGAGGATTGTCCTCTTCCGAACTGCGTATTCTCAACAAATCCACCATCCGAAATGTTACCAGGCTGGTTGGAGCGAGAGGCTACAATGGTCTACGCAGTGGTGGAGCTGCTATTCGCAGGCACCATCCACTGCGGATAGCAGGATATCAGTGGCTGATATCATGATTAGCCACACAGTCACCACACGCAGTATTGGGTTCGATACTGGCCGTTGATAACCCAGGGATAACCAACAATATATTGTTGAGGGACAGATCATAGTTCCAGCTGCAACCTTAGTGCAACCCAACCAAATCCACAATGCCAATGTCAACTAACACAATTTGAAATGGAGTGGATTTTCAAGATTCAGCCCCGAAAATTCTCTCCACTGCTAGATATGATTTCGCGTCGAATCGTGCACAGAATGGAGATAGGTTCTGATGCAGAATGAGCGTGCTGAAAGCATAAACATTATCGACATTAGATATGTAGATAAGTCATTTAGTACCTATATACCTACCTATTCCAAGAGTGTCCCAGGGTATCGTTCTGCAATATATGATCCAACTCTTATATGACATCCGTCTACATGACCACGCAGCACTTGAGCGATTTGAGCAAACCCATCAAGCCCCCTTGGTTATCCGTCTCCCTAGACTTTCTCCTACCAGATTTCCGCACACCAGATGGCCGCCTGCCATGATGCTGCCCACCAGTCTGTTGACCGCCATGATGCGCTTGTCCACCGTGTTGTCCCTGATCATGGGATGGGGCCGGAGACAGCGGCGGCATCGTATGCACCTCTCCACCTTGCAGATCCACGTAAATTCTCCCCTCGTTCTCCTCAGTCTTGTATTTCAAGCCCAGCTCATGACAAACCTGCTCAACACGCGGCTTGATTTTCTGTACATGGCCTTGGCTGTGGTTGCCTTTGCCCACGATGACATGGAGATGGGTTTCACCTCGCTGTCTCGCGGCCCTGATCCTCTCCTCTAGCACATCTTCCGCTTCTTCGACAAAGAGGCCGTGCAAATCAACCGTATCGGATGCGACCCGTGACTCTGCATTGTTCTCGCGGAAGATGTAATCGCGTGCTTGCTGGTTGTATTGGTCCATCTTCGCGGCGTGTTGTTTGCCTTCGTCGGAGAGCTGTTTGGCTCGGGCACCATCGCCTGAGGTGTAGGCTTCGTGGGCGCGGTCGAAGCATGAGCTGCGTTTTTGGGCTTCTTGGCGCGCGAGGCCTCGAAGGCGGTCGTATTCGGCTTCTGTGTCGCTGGAGGAGTGGCTGAGGGCTGGGGGGTATTAGTATGCATGTTGGTGCTGGTGCGCCGCAAAGGACAGGAAGGGTAAGGACGGACCATGAGAGCCCAATTGCATCATTTGTGTGGCCATAGTGATAGATCGTGATAGAAGGTAGTAGATAGCAGCAGAGTGAGCGACTGCGTAAGCTGCGTAGAGACGCTGCTGACGTTGTTGTGGTCGGCTTCCAAGGTTTAATAGCTTCGATCATCAAGCTAAGCGATTTCCCTGCAAGATCGCGCAGGGTCCCTATGCCCAGACACGTGGTGAATGTGAAATTAGACAAACTTACGTGCCATAATCTACCTATGATAGCCGTGTACTATTGGACTCGCTCGACCCACTACGCTAAAGTTGTGTGGATTGTTGCCGTCCCGGGGTATATATTGTAAAAAGTTATGTATCAAAATCGTATCTTAGGCCCTAGGAACACGATCAGAAAAGCAAACACCCACAGACCGAAGATCATGGCGTAGAGCTTTATCCGAGCCCACCAGCCCTTGCCTTCTGTCATCCGCCGCAATGTCCCCATCCTTTGGCTCGCCGCATCCATGCCCAGTGTGTTCTTGTCCAGGCCAGATACGGCGCGGTCTAGAATGCCCTTGTCTCCTTCGAGCGTCTGGCCGAAATGCACCGACTGCTGCTTCAGCTGCTTCGCCATCTCGAGTAGGCCTGTCGTAAGAGCCTCCTGCTCGCCGCGGTTGTTCGATAGAATGCCTTCTGTTTGCGCGACTGAGGGATCACCGGTTGTCGCCGTGGGCTTGGAGGGAAACAACGAATTCCCCGTCGCGGTTGTTGTGCTGTCGTCTCGTGCTCCGCCCCGCCGCCGTACCTCCGACGTGAGGTTTCTCGCTGCATCTTGGAATGCTTCGTTGCCTTGTCCGCCTGTGTTTGATAGCTCTAGCCCGGCGTCTGCATTTACGCGGGGTGCATATGTCGGCAGGTTGTCCTCTTCTTCCTCCGAATCTGCCGACCCCTCTGACTCCGAGTCATGGAGTTGGTTCAGCTCGTATAGCCGCTGATTCAACTGCTTGATGAGTTCGCGCTTTTGCTGTAAATCGGACTGGAGGGCGGACTTCTTCGACTTGGAAGGCGCTGTGGAGGCAGAATGTTCGAGATTCAGTAGTAGCGTGCGTGCGTGTTCGATGTTCTAGACGACTTTTATTAGTAGCAAGACCTAGTTTCTTCAAAGGGAAACGTACTGCGCTGACTCTTGCTCGCTGGTAGCTCGACTTCCGAAGCTGTGGTGATGGATCAATAAGCACGGTGCGTTCTAGTCTCGACAGCAATCGATTGAGGTTTATAGGCGTCGCATCTGGATATGCAGACGGTGAACGTGAGCGACTCGCCATCGCCATTGTTGGGGGGAGGGGGAATGTGTGGGTTATTGCCAGGCTCGGGTATGTGGAATGCGCTGTGAAGATGTGGCCGTTGCGAATCGTGACCGTGGAAGGAGCGATGGACGTGGGGCAAGAGCCCTCGGTTTTATCCTCGAAGGTGTTTAGGGTTATGTCAGAAAGTGATTAGAAGAAATAATTGGACAATCTCTCTATGATGTGGGATTTTCCTACAAAAGGTACGTTCGTGAGCTTGTTGTCCTGCGTCAGTTCTCGCCAATCGCCGCCTTGTGGGTCTCCCCGCAAAAGGTCCAAGCTTCATTCACATCATCATTCACGTCGTCATCCATAAGAGGAAAGCAGAGATCGAATGATTGATTTGCCTGAAATTCCAACCCAAACACCGTTTCCTCAATCGTCAATCTTGTAATTCACATTTATCGTCAATCGTCAAGTTAGGAGACATCCCTTCGATCCTTAACCATCTGGTGAAACAAGCTCCTTCGATAATTCAGTCTCTCCAGAGGAAATCGCTTCTTTTACACATATCAGCCAATTCCACCGCCATGGCATGAATGCCTTACTGCCTCAATGTTGTTGTGTCGCGCGCCTCTTTCGTCTGCCGGGGAGACGACGGACTGGCAGGGCCACGGGTGAAACTACTCAAGTCAGCTTGGACTCGGATGACAATGAAGCAAACATACTTGTTCCACATCGATTCTAGAAAGCCAGACTTGCCGTATGAGTCCTGCAGACTAGCCCTTCTGTTAATACTAGCATCGTCGGTCGGCCTCTTCAACGCCTCAAGGTTGGCAAATCGACTCGCTGAGGACTTTGGCTGAGTTAGCTATATCACACTCAAATCATCCATGTGTAACATACTCGTCTGCGCTCTGCTGTTGATGGGGTGGAACCAATGGAGGCGTTCGACTCTCTGCGCTCAGCGTCTTGCTTCGGACCCTCCGGCATAGACGGTGTGGTGTTTTCTCCAAAGTACTTGTGGTTCTGGCTGGAGTACTTTTGGTGGAATGGGGAAGGCATTTCGATGTTATGTGACTTTATCCAAGGAGTTGTGTCAATGTAAGGGTAGTGAAAACCAGAGTATGCAGGAAGGGATACGGTCAGTTGATAAGGAGCTCAGCTCAGCTCAGTGGCAGATCTCCAAACCATATGCGTATCTATTGATAATTATGCAGCCGAAGCAGATCGTTCCAATGAGCTGCCAGAAAGAGCTTCCCCGCACTCCATTGTCTAGCTAAGACCCTGCAGTGGAATGTCTATGACGTGAGGGGTAAAGTAACAAAGAGAATGATCACGGGAGCTTTGGCAAATAGGTGAGCACGACCAACAGTGCTAAAGTTAAGTTTGTTGGCTCGTATCAAATAACCTGCCGAAGGAAAGGCCTTGCCGTCTCCGAACGTGATGCTGCTCACTAAAGATTAAAGTACCTTTTCAAGGTATGTGGGTATGTACTCCGGACGTAGCTGCAACTCTTATTTCCACGTGATCCGAGCGTTGATCACCAATATGATGCTTTGTTTGATCGGCAGCAGCAGACGAACCAAATGTTGGTGATTGTATTTGGCTGAAGAAGAACGACGATCAGGGCAGCCGCTGTGGTACCTTTTAGGCGTAGGTACTCCTACCTAATCCGGACATTGATTTTGCAGATGAATGGTTAAAGGCTTAGCTTATCATGTTATGCTTGATAGCTACTGGCTCATATGCACTACGGTAGCAGAAGAGCGTGAAGGCTTCTTGCGACGGTGGTGATGGTGATGGGGTTCCGGCATGATGTGTGCCAAGCGAGATATTGGATGTTTGTGCCGTTTGTACCCTGAGTCAGCTAGCCGAGGTGAATCCGCTAAGCGACGAATTAAAATTGACGTTCGTCGACGAGCCGCTCATCAACACCACCTTCCTTTTCAACACCATCGACGCTCGCAATTCGTCTCTGGAGGCCCGCGATCGTCGATGATTGATTCAGAAGAAAGTTTGCCGCGTGTTGCTAGCAAGCGCCAATACCGCCGAAGCCTGGTCTGCTCCTTCATGCCTCGAGGCTCGAGATGACAGGCTGGCTGGCGATGGGCGGCTCATCGCAACCACCTCTCCTCCGTAGCACCGTCTCTCCTCGACCTCTGCACGTTTCTAGACGAGTGCGAGCGTCGCTGGTCGTTCGAGACGAGAGGCACAAATTTACGCGCCTGGCTGGCTGATCCTCTGCCCACAGACATCGGGCCGTATCTTCAGTTCCTCCAGGAATACGAAAAGTCGATTTGCACTCACGAAACCTTCTAGGTCACAGCTCAGATGTCGAGTCTGCCTCAAAACTCAGGTACGTTCTACCATTCTCTCTTCTTCCCTCCCTTTCATGATGAATCCACAATATAAGCATAGTTCAACCGACGGTCTGCGGACCACTGCGGAAAAACAAACGTTGTCTTTCGCTCCTATCTGATTTCACAAATTTTTCTGTCACCAAAACTCCCATGTTAGACGGCCTGAACTAATTTGCGAAACAGACTACATACGCGGCCCCGACTCTCGCGAGCTCGAGAAATTGTGCAGGATTCACAGGATACTGCGGCTCCTGTCGAGACAATAATGGCATTGTTACCGGCAGCTTGCACTTGAAGGCTGTGGTGGTACACCGAGCCGCCGATGTCATGACGTGCAACTTGCAAAGCCGCATGTGTTTGCTACATCTGTTTCGTGTCACAGCGCGCACGCCTATGAGAGGGCGTTTGCCATGGGACGATGCCAACGTGCAGATTATCTAGCGCAATGCGCGGACGGTAGCGATAGGTGCGCGGCCTGGTGGAAGAATGCATGCCGTCTTGCGCAACTGAGACGGCCGAAAGGAAACGGAACAATCTCATATGCTGGCTGTGAGCGGTGCGAGCGCAGCGTTAATTCATTGTGATGCATCTCCCTCCAAACAAGCTGGGAACAGGTTTTTTTTTTTCTCTCTCGCGCGGACGGTGGCCCCAGTGCAGATCCGAAAGCAACGCGCAATAGCCAGGTAATTATTGACCATCTCCGCGACGTTCGCGGCGTTATCGAGCCGGCTCTCCTTTTCGAGCAGCGAGAATCCCTTCTAGAAGCAACGCGGTGTAACTGAGCACGGATGTCCAATTCACTTGGAACTCTGAATGACCCGTCCTGGAACTGTGCCCGGGGTGAAAATCTTGCATATCGCCGAGGATGCTGACCATGACGGAGCGCTGCGGGCGGCACAGGACGTGCTTCAACTTGCCCGCCAGCGCAGGAATAAGAAGGTGGCTTGTCCGTCGCTGGCCAATCTGCCTTGCAAGTTTGCACGGCGAAAAAAAACTATGGCCCCACCAGTGGATGCGTTGTCAATTTAAGCGCTACCACCCCCCTCAAGCACGGCTGACCGTCACCTCGTATTTTCGCTTTTCAGGTTTCACGCCCCTCGTCCTCGTCGCCGGCCCTCCTCTTTTCTCCCCTCAACCCCCCTCAACCCCCCTCAACCACGGCTCGCAATCTACCATAGCCACCCCCCCCACGCCTACTGCCCGCCAAATTTCACGATAGCGCACGCAACTCTTTTCAATTTTGTAGGCACAACAAGAGCCCTTGCTCAGGATGTCAATTCGGAGCCCAGACGGAGCCCTATCCAGGTACTTACTGCCCAACGGTTTTACCCCCCGAGTCTTTGCTTTCTGCATCGTCTCTTTCTGTTTGCTTGCTTGCGTCCCATGTGTTGAGAAGACATGTATTTTCCTTGTAATCTTTCCTTGTTATTTTTCGTTCTTGCTTTTTTGCCGCCATACAGCTCCAAGTCCCAGGATTCCCGTCGGACCCATGATATGACAGCCGGACACATCCCACAGGATCTCAGAGGCCACTTGTTTCCTTGTTTGTTCTTGCCGGATCTCGCTTTGTTCGCCTCAGTGGACGCTCCGCTCCCTGGGGGTTCAACCGTATGCCCTCGCAACGGTCGTAGGTCGACTGTACTTCATCGTAGCTGGCGCCGCCGATCTCGGAAACTTCTGTCGTAGAGCGCTGCAAATGTCGGTGAGCGTTAGTATCGGTCCTAGTCGCATGGCCAGTCGTCACTCTAGTTCTACGCTATCCCGTACGAAGCCGAGGCGCCCCACGTGGGAGCGAAGTCGTCCATTATGTTTGTTCGACTAGCTCAAAAATGCTCGCAGATCCCACAGCCGTGGATGATAGTTTACTTCCCCAGGATGTTATCTTTTCCGTTTCAAGCCTTGGACAGCCGTCATGGACAAACAAACCCTATGGATGCCTACCGTGATTAGCCCGGAACTCCCAACAATTCCTAGCCAGGAAGGACAATATACGACCGGACATTTGGAAAAGACCTGGTGACAAATGTACGTACACCAAGGCGCTCGCTCGCTTGCGCCGTCCACTCAGCTCCATTGATCCTCTATACTGACTTACAGCTTGCTCGTTGCAGGGGACTTTTCGACACTGAATGTCCACTCAAGGTTTGCTTCTGTTGTATCTGTTTTCTGGAGCCTTCAACTTGCCTGTCTGAGCTTTCAATCCGTCGGAACATGCCAGGAATCATTACCGGAGACCACGGACTTTTTAACTCACAGTTTCTCTGAACCCATGGGATTAACACGCCAACCAACCATCTACTTTCCCAGGCCCGTATGTCACTAATCAACGAAGCCGTCGAGGTAAGTACTCCCGGCATCGTACTTGTAGTCTGAGACTGACATATGTATTTTCTAGCTTCCCATTCCACCGGCGACTGGCTGCATACTAACAATGGCGTATTTCTTACTTTGGAGTTGTTGTTTTACGTTTTCTTACTTGGTTCCCCTTGCCAGACACTAACCCTTTTGTTTCAGCGAATCTTACTTCGACGTTTCCCAAGAGGATTTTTCTTTATTCACATCCAACCCAGTCGTGGACATTGCCAAGTGGAGAGAAGACATTGCCGTACCGGCCAGCTCCGGACTCCTTTTCTTTTCCCAAGCAGCCGATTCAAGCATGTCATGCGGGTCTGAGGCGGACGTAAAGGACACAGCTTCTGAGTACAGTATGGACAGTGCATATCACAGCCAGTCTGGCGCCAACCAGCGCGGAACCATGATGCCCGAAGAATACCAATGGACATACCCGGAAAACGCTGGCCAATCCTATCCATATGAGAACTCCTCACCACAACTCGGCGCCGACCAGTTTACCCCATTCTCAGGAAGCCAGGACATGGACCACATTCATATGTCGCCGACTGCCGCGGCGATGGATGCTGGAGCGCCGTTCGAATGGACAACTAACAACACAATGGGACAGGAATTCTTTAACTACCCGTCCACAAACGTCTCACAATTCTCACAGATGAACAGCCCCTACGAAATGGGACTTTCCTGGGGCAACACAAACACATCCTTCAATGGTGCAGTCTCGTCAATTCCATATGGGCCTCACCAAGGAGTTCAAGAGCACGCAGCTTTCACAGCACCGAGACAGATGCATCGGCAGCAGGACATGCCTTCCGTTGACACCTCAGTTCGGCCCGCTGCGATGCGCAGCGCTTCTTTCGCTACCCCACGCCACTCACCACAGACGCCGGCGCAGCTCGGCCCCCTCATCACACGAGTGACGACGCCCTCAAGCACTGTTGCTGAGATGGCCCGCCAACGATCTCTGGACGCCAGGTAATTTTATTTCTCTCGCCAAGAAGCCGCAAACTAACTCGTGTAGGATCAAGATGGAGGGAACTACCGCAGCATCTGCTCCCGCGCAATCGCCGATTGACGAAGAGGACGGCGATGAGGATATCTCCCCATTCGACGCCGAGGCCAACCGCATCCAAGAGGAGCACAAGAAGGTCGCCCGCACTCACCCTCTCTACAACGCAAAGCCAAAAGAGGATGGAAACTTCCACTGCCCGTTCGAGGGCCAGCCAGGCTGCAACCACAAGCCGACTGACTTGAAGTGCAACCATGAGTGAGTCGTCCCAGCATTGATTCCCTTGGCATTTCTAAATCTCCGCAGTAAATACGTCGACTCGCACCTGAAGCCGTACCGATGCAACCGCGAGGGCTGCCCCAATGTCCAGTTCTCATCTACTGCCTGCCTCCTTCGACATGAGCGAGAAGCCCACGCTCTTCACGGCCACGGCAAGAACCCCAATCTTTGCTACTACACCGACTGTGAGCGAGCCATGGCCGGCAACGGCTTCCGAAGGCGCTACAACCTCTTCGATCACATGAAGCGGGTGCACGATTATACTGGCCCTACAAACGACGTCTCTACGTCGCCTTCAACTGAGTCCCAAGCACCCAAGGCTCGCGGGACTGCTGGGCGTAAGAAGAAGTCGGTCACCGACGCAGGTGTTCAGAAGAAGCACAAAATCACCAAGGCCAGCAACCGCAAGCAACTCCAACAGCAGCAACAGCAACAGCAGCAACGTGCCCAGTTGCAGGAGCGGTTTGTCAACACGAAGCAGAGCTTGGTCGAGCTGTTGAACAAGCTCACTGGCCCTGACGACCTTGAGGGCGAACAAATCGAACGTCTTACGGCAGATTTGGACGACCTTTCCAGGATTGCATCTTCACACAAGAGCAGTGGGCGCGATGTGTCTGGGGGATGAAGGGACACTGTCACCGGCTGATTCCATCTGTTATATGCCAACCTCAAGGTTTGTTCACATACCGAATCAGGATTCGCCGGACTTACTGGATTTACTCACCCTGGACTGCATGATGTATCTGCGTTCTCATTTTTTGCCTTCACCGCCCCGGAGCCAACCGGCAAGATCAAGGACTCCCTGAGCCGGAAGGATACTATTCACCGAAGGACCATTGTTATAGATTGACCCATGGGCACGCCGTGCCGTGGACGTTCTGCTTACGGAAGACCGATGGCTGGTGCCATAAAGGTCGTCAGGAACGATATATTGTGCTAAAGCGTACCCGTTGCGAGGCGAGGGCAAGGGTACGGCGCGATTGTGATGAAAACTTGTTTCGTTAGAAGACTGTCGTATTTCGTTTTATATCTATATTCCCCTTGCTGGGAGAGGAGGATCATGTAGAGATGTCGGGTTGGATATGTAGAGGTCACTAGGAACCGTCATCGGAGCTCTGTAACAGCCCTGGAGGCTACTGATATTGTTGTATACTTTAGGAATCCATCGTTTACTTTTCACACCTGCTTTTCACACCTTGACTCGTGAGCGTCGTCCACTTGACAAATCCCATGCGCCTACCACCGGGTTGTCAGCCGTTTATCCGTCACGTGACCTTTTCTACGGCCTAACTCACAGAGGCTAGACATCACGTGCCGGATAAACGGCTGACAACCCGGTGGTAGACTCTGATTCGTAAACACATTCCTTGGACTACCGTGATCTCGGTCGACATGCTGCATGTTTCATCGGGCCTATCTCCAAAGGTAGATGGTATTCACCGGACGCAAGCTGCACGGCGTTCGGTACGTCATACTTCCGTTCGTGCCCCACGACGCACGGTCCATCTCCATCGCGTCCTTCATCCGTCATCGCTGGCCGAGGTCGAGTCGACACTGCAGTCTGCTAGATAGCTGACTATCTATCTATCGTATCGCGCAAGAATTCACAAGAAGTGCACAGTGAATAAGCTATTTGGCAAGAGTGGCTTTTGTCATCCTGCAAAGGCCGCCACCACCGCGGTCCAGATGTCGGTTCACATGCACATGATTCGGAGAGCCTGCACTGCCCCGCACTGTGTTGCTGCTGTGAGAGAAGCCAGACAGATATCGCGCCACCCTGCCCACGCTATTAAAGCTGCTATCCGCACATCTTCCACGTCTGCGTTCAACCAGCGTGTTCACCTGATACACCCACATCCACGAACCTACACACACAGAGCAGCCTTCGCAACCATGTCTTCCGCCACCTCCTTCTTCGACTTCAAGCCCAAGGACAGTACGTCGACCTGCCCGCCTGCCCCACTAGAGGAACTTTTCACCAGCTAACGCGCCTTAGAAAAGGGCAAAGACTACTCCCTCGCCGACCTCAAAGGCAAAGTCGTTCTCGTTGTCAACACGGCCTCCAAGTGCGGCTTCACGCCCCAGTTCGAGGGCCTTGAGAAGCTCTACAAGGACGTCAAGTCCTCGCACCCCAACGACTTCGTCATCCTTGGTTTCCCGTGCAACCAATTCGGCGGCCAGGACCCGGGCACCGACGACGAGATCCAGAACTTCTGCCAGGTCAACTACGGCGTCTCCTTCCCCGTGCTTGGCAAGATCGACGTCAATGGCGAAAACGCGGACCCGGCGTTCGAGTGGCTGAAGAACCAGAAGTCGAGCTTGGGACTGAAGCGCGTGAAGTGGAACTTTGAGAAGTTCTTGGTCGGCCGGGATGGCAAGGTGATCAATCGGTGGGCTAGCACGGCGAAGCCCGAGAGTCTAAAGGCCGATATTGACAAGGCGCTTGCTGCGAAATAAACAAAGCGGTTGATGAGGAAGATGATCGATACCATGACAGGTTTACTTAATGCATAGATTGGCAACGTCGTACATGCTCTCTACCATACTTCTTCTCCACTGGTGGAAGAATGATATGATTACACACTCTACCTTCACCGTTCAACAATAGCTCGTATGAATCCACTCTCTTTCGTTATGCACGATAGCCGTTGCCTTCCGGCCGAACAATGTCGTGCGTATGCGATACAGTTCCTGCTCAATATAACCCGGAAGTACCAGCCCGGCAATCACTTACCAGCAACGGAAGTGAGAGAAGCGTGCGATAGATTGAAATCATCATGTATGTGGTCGCGGCATATGGCTAGGGCTGCATATGCATTTTGCCGGAAAGTGCTGGCGTCCGTCGACGGCGTCCATGCCGGACTTTGTTCCTGATCCAGGGACGTGGATGCATTGATGTCATAGTGGTCGACATCAACAATATATGCGCGTATGGGCCGCGTGGTGCTGTGAAGTTATCGTGGTAGCATAAAGTACTTTGAACGGAAAAACGGGCCGATTGCGCACTGCTCGAGCTCTAAGCTCCAACACTCGTATCCACACACCAACCTACCGACCTCCAATTCAACACCACAACCATGACCGTCCCCGAAACGAGCTCCCCTTCCGCAACCCATCCACCCGACCTCTCCGCCACACTCCCCAAGCTCATCCCCCGTAAACGCGGCCCCTCGTCTCGCGAGCCACCATCCGCCCCTCCCCCGCCAACACCATCGCTCCCCTCGCCCCCAAGTCTCCAGAGCCACACATACACACCCCTTTCTCGCCGGATCCTGAGCCCTGCAGATCATGAGCTCTTCCTCAAGGGTCCGACATGTACGCTCGTCAGGGCGTTTGTGTTCGGGGTCTCGGACAGCGTGAGGGATAAAGCGCGGAGCAGTGTGAAAGAAGACGAGATATCACCCACGGTCAACAAGATACTCAACATATTGAAAGAAGCGGAAGGCGTATTAGAAAACTGCCCGCCCGAAGACACAGGCTCACGGTTCGGCAACCCCGTCTTCAGGACCTTCCTGGACGAAATCGCCGCCGCACTACCAACCTGGCACGCCGAACTCTCCCTCACGGACCCGGCCCAAGTGGCAGAAATATCCGAGTACCTGCACCACTCGTTCGGAAACAAGCGTCGCATAGACTACGGCTCCGGTCACGAACTCAATTTCTTCCTCTGGCTACTCTGCCTCAACCGTCTCGACCTACTCCCACCCTCTACATTCCCGTCGCTCGCCCTCGTCGTGCTGCCCGCCTACCTCGACCTCATGCGCAAGATTCAGGCTGCATACTACCTCGAGCCAGCAGGCAGTCACGGCGTCTGGGGCTTGGATGACTACCAGTTCCTCCCCTTCCTCTTCGGCGCCGCTCAGCTCCTGCACCATCCGTACATCACCCCGAAAGCCGTGCACAATCCGCTGGTCCTGGAGGAAGAGTCGCGGAATTATCTCTACCTCAACCAAGTCTCGTTCGTCAACAGCGTCAAGAATGTCGAGGGTCTGCGCTGGCATTCCCCTATGCTCGACGATATTTCGGCCGCCAAGTCGTGGGCGAAGATTGAGAGCGGGATGCGGAAAATGTTTGTCAAGGAGATCTTGGAGAAGTTGCCGGTTATGCAGCATTTCCTGTTCGGGAGCCTGATTCCGGCTGAGGAGGGCATGAGTAAGGAGGAAGACTTTGGGCTCGAGAGCGAGGAGAAGGAGGATGAGGGTGGGGAGGTCAAGGTCTTTGACGATGAAGGGGGGAAGAGGCATGTGCATGGAGGTATTGGGTGGGGGGATTGCTGTGGGATTCGGGTGCCGGCGGCGGTTGGCGCCGAGGGAGAGGAGAAGAAGATGGGGACAGGGAATAGGTTGAGGAGAGTACCGTTTGATTGAGTGAAGGCGGTTGGTTAGGCAAGGCTGGTCCTGCTATGTATGAATCACGAATAACATTGGGCGGTGTTACGGATCACACAGTTGGAAAAAAGAAATGTAAACTAGGAATCATGGATACCTCGTAGATGAATGAATCACAACATCACGTTTTCACCTTCCATCCCATCTCGTCTTACAGAAGCGAACGCCACCCTAACCTCGGATTTAAAGTAACCTAAAACCCTAACCCTACTGTCTTCCGAAGAAGCTCTTATCAAGAAGACCGACCATTCCCCAAGACCCTGAAAAAAAACGCCGTCTATGTGGATGCATGCATGTCGCATTGAGTATCCCCCCCGCCCAAACGTGCGCATGGAAGCTGCACATGACACAAGTCCCTATCCAGATACCACCTAGTGGTAGCCATGGTGTGGCCACTGCAGCCGTAGCCGTAGCCGTAGCCGAGGCCCCAAACCTGAAAATGCATATCTTATCTCAGATACAGACCCAGTTTTTATACAACATCGGACCTATGACCATGATATCGTCATTTTGTCTTGCCCCGCCTACTACCGCTGAAACGAATGTAAAAAAAAAAAGGAAATTGAAATTGAAATCTAGTCATCAATCTCGCTCCCTGTGTCCTCCAACTTCTTTCGCCTCTCCTCGTCCATTTCCTTGTAGGTGGCGTAACTGAGTACGAGAAAGGCGCCAATGATGAGGAGACCGCCGACCAGGGCGGCGGGGGTCAAGGGCGAGTTAAGTGGGGGTGGGAGTAGTTGGTCGACTATGGCGACGATGAAGATGGTGAGGAGGGCGGCTACGGAGGAGAGGACGGGTGATGTCAGGGAAATGAGAATGAGGAAGGAACCGGAGAACGCTGCGCTACTGTTAGTATGATTTCTATGGTAAGGGAGTGGGATACGTACTTGCGTTGGCCAGGACAGAGATGGCCATCATCGACGCCTGTTGTCCCTGCGGAAGTTGAAATTCTTCTATCCCAAAATAATGCAAAAACGGCAGCGGAATCCAAAGCACGCAGAGGGTGAAACCCCCGATCATGCTACCGAAGGTGTTTGCAAAGATCATGCCCCGGTCTGGCGCGCATCCATCCGGTGGGCACGCCAGCTTCTTATACAGCACTTCGTAGAATCCGTACAGTACACTCCCCACTCCGATGATCAGGTTTCCGAGAGCGCGGTTTCCGGCCTCGTGGGACGGAGGAGCTTTCTCCCCACCCGCACCGCCGCCAGACTTGGAGCCTTGCTTCCCGGGTGTCGAGTCTCCGTATGCTACTATGAATACGCCGAAGATGGCAATGGCGACAGCCACGACCTTGCTAGTGTGCACTTTCTCGTGCAGCAATGGGATACTAAACGCATACGCGAAGAATGCCGAGCAATTGTAAATAGCCGTGAGATCACTGGCTGTCGTCAAGTTCACAGCGAGGTACCAGCTCCCTCCCGCCACGGTGAGCGCACACGTTATGAAGGCCGTCATCTTGATCATGTAGCGCACGGGCGAGGCTTGTGACTGGCGCGGTGTGGGGTGGAGTGTTTGGTGCTGCACCATGTGGGCGGTTTGGCGCAGGAGTTGGACATGGCGGCGCCAGAACGAGGGCCAAGGCTGCGACCAGCTTTGGATGCGGAGGAGTACGAGTTGGACGGGCCATAAAATCACCCAGGAGCCGTGGGTCATGTAACTGTCCCCTGTTAGCATACCCCTTTGTAGACAGGAATTGAGTGGGGGTCTTACAGCATGCAATACGGCTTCTCCCACTTCAGCTCATGCTGGATATACACGGCCGTCTCCGTCTGCACGGTAAAAGACACCAGGCTCAGGGCCAGAAAGATGCCCGCATACGTATACCGCCGCCGCGTCTCAAAGTGTGCCTGCGCCTCCGGGTCCCGCTCGTGGAAGGTATGCGTGCTCCTCCTGCTCGCGCCGGGCCTCGTCTCGGTGCCCTCGTCATCGTCCTTGCGTCCTAGCAGCGGCGCGGCGGATAACGAGCGTCCGGAGCGCTCGGTTTCCATATCCGGGCGGAGGTCTGAAGGCATATCGGCGGTCGTCGAGCTTTCGTGCTCATCCCAGTCGTCAAAGGTGATGTCTGACGCAGGACTCTCGGGCTCCTTGAAAGCGACCGGCTGCTGGCGCAGGTACGGGCTCTCGGCAGACGGCGAGCTGTTGCGACTCGGATGGCTATCGCCGCTGGTGTCGATATAGTGGTCGCGTCTGGGGCTGCGGTCGCTGGCGGAGAGAGTGCTGGTGCTCCTCAACGGAATGGATTCGGGCATATAAGCGGAAGCTGGGAAAGGCGTGGCGCTCTGGCATGCAGTGTGGGTGGGGATGGGTGATGGGGGTGCTCAACGGTGGCCTTCTTTGCGTGCTGTGTGGAGTAAGCTGAGCCTCATCTGCATATGTTAGCCAAGCCCCCCTGCACGAGCTGCGTCAGGGTGCCAATTACGATGGCCGTGGAGGACGCTACTTTTAGAATGCCTGCGCGTCTGCCGCTATCATCAGCCTATCTCGGGAACCATCAATTGCGCCCGTGTACGTAACAGTGGTGGGCAGGTGCGGCGTTGCGTGCTTCCTGGAGGGCTGCCTCTGTTTCACCGGATCGCGTTGCTTATGATCATCGTGACTTCATGTGGCCGCTTCGCGAGAGATGTCATCATCACCAGGTCTAGCGAATGGCCGCAAAGGGCCGGAGATGTCCGCAGACGACCACGCGTGCACCTGCGCCAGTCATTAAATCCATTAAACATGTTCTTGGCGTGGATGCACTACATATCTCATGACCAACTCTTCGTGGTTGTCGCTTGGGGGAATCAATAAGTAAAGTACATGTAAACAACTCCGCCTGACAATGCGCACGAGACGACCAGGAACTATAGAGGACTCTGCTCCAGGCCCTCTGCACGCTCCTGCGTCTCTGCCTCCTCCAATTCCTTGACTATCTCTGGCAACATGGATTCGATGTCGTCCTCACGCTCGCCCAGTGCCTTTGCAATCAGCGTCTTGTACATGTCTTGCTTCTCGCCCATGCCGGCGACGGACAGATTCCCAACCACTTCGCGGACCAATCCCTGCCGCTCGAGCTGTGCGCTGTGTAGCAGCAGAGATAGTCGAAGTTTTTCGTGCATGTCGATTGGCAGGTTAGACGGGTGCTGCGGAGTCGAAGCACATAACCGCCGTAGCTCCGTCTTTTGCTCAATCTCCAGCAGCGATTCGGCCTCCTCCACGAGTTTCCGCAGCTCCTCTTCCTGCTGTTGATCCACCTTGTCGTCCCCGAGGTTGATGTGCGTGCCGTCGTTCATGGTCGCCAGTTCCGCCACTTGTCTTTGGATCGCCGCGAGTTCGGCTTGTCGCTTCTTGACTACCCGTTCCGAATCCAATGATTCCGCCTCCTTCTCAAGCAGTTCTGCCTCGTACGCCGCAGCCAGCTCCTCGCATTTCTCCATCAGTGTCGGTGCCACCTTAGTCATAAGATGTGATGCTGTTTGTGAGCGGTACTGTCGTACTGTCTCTTGAAACCGCAAGGCTGGGAACGGAAGCGATATCATCGGTGCTGACCCTATCCCGTCCATGTTGTTGCTATGGCCATTCAACCTGTGTTCCAGCGGAGGTGCAAAGGGTGACGATGAGGCTTGCCGTGGTCGCGTTCGCCTCCTTGAGTTCAGTTCCCGGATCAGGTCATCTGCTGTCTCGCCCTTCTTGTTTGGTATATCAACAGTAACATTACGACCTAGCAGACTGCGTACACACTTCCTAGCCCCGTTGCGCGCGGCTATCATAACAGCCGTGTCGCCATTTTGGTCCGGTGCATTCAGCAACCGCGTGACCTCGTCTGGGATCCAGGTCTCTACTAGCTTGTTGATGATACAGTCGAGATAATACCTGGCGCATACGAACTTGTTCGCGCTGCTTGTCGTTGCCGCAATGTGATGGAACACGGTGCTGCCGAACCAATCAGTGCGCGGCACCGTCTGCGCGAATAGCTTGATCATGCTGGGCATCACATTCTTGTCGAAGTTGTTAGTGAACATGACAGCGCGCATCAGGGGCGTCTCGAGGTTGTTTGAGAGACAATCTAACCGCGCGCCCCGATTTATCAGTTCCTTGACTACGTCCACATCGCCCATGGCGGCTGCCCAATGCATCGCCGAATGGCCCTTCTCGTCGATCGGCCGGTCCAAGTTGACGCTCGGCGGCGGTTCAGGTGGCGCCATGAAGCCCTCCTCCGAGTCCAGCAGCATGAAGTAGTCGAGCAGGGCGTCGGCCCACATCTGATGTTGCGAGTCCTGGACAGACAGCCGGTCTACCTCGCGCTTGCGTTTGCGACTGCCGACAGAGAACTGCGAGCCTATCATGTCCTGGTCGCCGAGCATCGACTCGGATATAACGGTCACGTTGTCGGGCGTCTCATCACGGTAGATGGAGCGCGACTGGCGCTGCGAGTCATCATACACGTCTTCGCTCATCTGCGATTGCGCATTGTGGGCAATGAAGGCTGCGCACACTCGTCAGTGTTCGTCCAGGTGGCTGTAGAACGAAGAAGACAATCCTCCTACAGTTGAGAGAATCTAGCGAATAGCTCAAATTACCGTTTCGTGCTGCTGTTGCGGCGGCGGCTGCGGCGGCTGCTGCCTGTGCGGCGGCAGTCTGGCGCGCGGCCGCCTTGGGACGACTTGACGCAGCCGTGGCGTGCTTCGGGGCAGGCGGTGGGCTCCTGTCGCCGGGCACGAAGTCGAACATGGGACGCATCTTCTCGAGCACGCCGTTGCGCTCGGCCAGCAGACGCCCCTCGGCGAGCGGGATCCATGTGCCCTGGTACTTGCCATATCCACCCTGCACCTTCTCATGCACCCCCTTCTGGACCTCACGCTCGAGAATGCGGGTGCGGGCCGGCTTGTCGTAGTCGGCTACCTTGAGGATGTGCGTCGCATTGATCCAGTCGTCGGCGCGCCGGCGCATGACGTGGTTGCCGGCCACATTGAACTCGTAGACGGGCACCTGGCGACGTCAGCTGTCTTCCGCCTGCAGAGCAAAGGAGCCGCGCATGCGCTGCGCAGGGCGAGCCGGGGCGCACAACTTACATTGCTGTACGTCGCAGAGTATATCTTGCCGTCGGGCAGCGGTGGCATCGTGGCCGCAGTCCGTTCGGAATAAGCGGATCAGTCGTGGGGGGGCGATGAGAGGTGTGATTTCGCGTTGGGGGGTTTCGCGATGCGAACGCGTCGGTCAACGTGTGGCGGGCCAGCCGTGAATTCCGCCAAGCCCGCCCCGGCCAGAGCTCCCGCTAGCTTCACGACATCTGCTGAACACCGCACCTCCGCCATAGCAGCGATTGAACGCCCACGCACACCGAAGCCACCATGACCGTCACCGACAAGATAAAGGATGCCGTTGGCCTCACGAGCGGTGAGCCCCGGAGTTAGTGCCACGCTCTCGTCCCCAATTGGCTCGCAGTATAGCACACTGACGGCGAGTTGTAGAGGCCACCCGCGAGGAGATGAGTGCCGCCAGACTGCCGCTCGCCTACCGAGACTCATGTGCACATCTCCTCATCCCCCTGAACCGATGCCGGCAAGAAGAGTTCTACCTGCCGTGGAAGTGCGAGGTAGGCCGGCTCGGATCGCATGAAGGAATCGGGCGCTGACTAGGTGCAGACGGAGCGCCACTCATACGAGAAATGCCAGTACGACGAGTTCAAGCTCCGGGTGCGGAAGATGGAGGAGCTGAGGGCGGCCAAGGGCGGGGAGCGGAGCAACTAGGGGAGAGAAGGGAAGCCCAGACTTCCGCTGTCTGTACATTCTGAGTCCAACAAGCCATTCAATTCCGTTCATGTCCAAAACACGATGAAGCCCAGCACAACGACCAAGTGTGGTGGAAGTGGCGACTTACTATGCTGTATATTGCGTACCTTCTGGTATATATGAGATTGTGTTCCTGGTAGGTGAAGGGCTGATGGCTTGCTCATAAGACGTATCACTTAGTATGCTCGACGCTTTGCCATTGCCGATGTTTCCACGTGAAAACAATCTTCCAGTCATTTTGGGTTTGTAAATCTATGCACTTCTCATTCCTCCGAGTAGCTACCAGCATGGCTCCCCGACCCTCGTCACGTGCCTGCTTCTCGACCTTGAAGTCGGCCTCAAAGCGTACTGAAACTATGGAATAGAAGGTGGTCCGGTCGGTTCAGATCATCACCAAGGCATACTCTCCGGTCCCCGATACTCCCCCCGCACACCTCCGATCCTCTCATCTCTCTGTGCATCTTGATCTTCATAGCCATGCCCGTGCCACCACCTCGTCTTCACCTTCCTCATAGCGTACCTTCCAACCCCCCATATCGTGCCTGCCACGATAGTCCCCGCTATGCCAGTGGGGGCAAGAACGAAACCGGCACCTGAGACGAAAGTTCCAAAGACGCCTGCGCTCAGCGTGGCCACCAAAGAGCCAATGGCCACGTATTTTGCATAGCGCACAGCGCGCCAGAAGACGAAGATGACGGCGGAGCGTACGACACGAAGAGCGGCGCGCGTGCGGCGTGAGGACACAGCCTGGGGCGCCGTCTTGGGATCGTAGAGGTAGCGCAGGTTCCGCTTGGTTGTGGCGAGGGCGCTGCGCGAACGTGCGTCTATTGCGACATCTTCGCTGTTGGTGGCCGATGAAGCCATGGCCTGACAAGCCTTCGTTGCGTGGTGGAATGCTCGTCGTCAATTGGTAGAGGTATCTAATTGGAGTCTGTACCACATACGTTTGCGGTGCCCTGACGATCCTTCCGCAAGGAACGACCCACTTTTTGCCCCTCGGCGCACGTCAGTTTGACACAGCCTTAGCTACCCCTCCATGGCCCTGAAGTCTAGCTCCCTCACTCTTCCACCCCACTACGACGATTACATGCTCAGAAATACTCTCCGTACCTTTACCACTACATCACGCATAATGGGTGTTACCAAGACTACCATCTCCGCCGGTGACGGGCCAACCCCGCAGAAGGGTGACAAAGTCACGATGGCCTACACCGGCTGGTTGCGGACGTCGGGCCAGCCTGAGGAGAAGGGCAATGTCTTCGACTCCACCAACAAGCCCGGTCGCAGTCTATTCGAGACTCCGATTGGCGTTGGCCGAGTCATCAGGGGTACGTCAAAGAGACACTCGACGAATAGTCAAAAGTATAGCATTGGCTGACGGATATCCAGGCTGGGACGAGGGTGTTGTCCAGATGCAGCTCGGCGAGAAGGCGCGTCTTGACATCACGAGCGACTTCGCTTACGGCGACAAGTAAGCCTACCGCCAAACGGCAACACCACGTTCGATGACTGACTGATCCCTAGGGCTTTCCCCGGTCTCATCCCTCCCCACTCTGATCTCATCTTGTAAGTATCTTACATTCAGACCACGAGCATCTTCGCTGATATATCGCAGTGAGGTCGAGCTTAAGAAGATCAACTAAACAAGCTACCGCATTCCGGTTCTGATGGGCACACTTGGGTAGACTACACGTGATTATCCTACAATAGCAATGAAAGCTGAACTTCTAAATTCACTTCTCCCATTTCGGGATCGAACTGAGCTCATCCAAGAGAAAGACCCGTCTCCATCTCTTGATAGTTAAAGGAACCTTGGGGTATCTTCTCGTCTGCGTTGATGTGTTGGAGGACCCACGATAGACCGGACTGGGTAACAGTCTGAAGTCTCGGAACATTCACTCTCTAGCGCCCCCATACCTGCCTTCATTGTCAACCTAGACGGAAACAGTGTCAGACCGAACAAGGCGAACAGCTTGACTCGCAAATCTGTCACGTTGAAGTCCTCCTACGTGTGCTTCAGCAACCTGAACGAATGGGTTCATCGCTTGTCGTATCGCCTCCTGCAATATCTATTGGAGTTATCTATTTATGAGACTGATTTTTGGGAGTTTTTCTGCGCTACGCAGTAGAGATACACAGTCGTACTGCTTTTGCCTGGTACGATATATAGCAAGATGAAATAATATACATAACGCTGTTACCAGGCCGACAACACGATGAGAGAAAGAGAGCGCCGGCGCTAAAATGCGTTTTGGGGTTGTCTTCTACAGTGCACTCCCATATCACTCAGGTAACACGTTGTTTTCAACTTATCTCGCGGGGAAAAGAGTCGATGTATGCATTCGTCCTTTGGACCGAGGACATCGATGTCTGTACTACAAAGCTCTTGCACACATTTCATCATGGTTTGTGTTAAGCTGAGGCCCTTCATAACAGCCTTTTCTTCGCCTAACGAGATCTAGACGTAGAAGTATGACAAGTAAGTACCACATAGTACTCATCAGGCTAACTTGACTATTTCGTTCGCTTATATTGCCTTGGTTGACAAAAAGGGCGTCGATCTAGACTGGCTGACCGTCAAGAAGTGGAGATTGCTTCTTGGGTCTCGGCAGTCCCTTGCGGAGACTTCTTAGTGCCGAGTAGAGTGAGACAGTGACGTTGAAGCGTTGTTGGTGGAGGTCTCGACTGAAAGGAAAGTCATTTCGCCCGATTAGGTCAACGCCAGCTTTGCTTTCGGGGTTAGACTTTTGTCGAGCCTTGAGTGTCTCATCGTCCGCTTCTTGGTACTGATGGATCACGCTGATGGTCCACTGGTCTTTGAGGCCTCCCCAGCAATACGATAGTGCGATGTAAACGATGCCATCCTTCCCGTTCGGTGGCACATCAAACAGTGCGCACACTATCTCCTCATTCTCATCACCACTCGTTTGGCACCCGGCGCTTGGAGATGTCATTTTGGTCTTCCATCTTGAATTTGGTCTGGCTTTTCTTCGGAGCCAGCTCGAAACAGCGCTTGTCTGTAGGTATTTGAGCTAAAAGTAAGTGCTCTGCTGGTGTTGTCGTTCCCAGTCCAGCGGTTCTAGCAACCAATTAGCGTCCGGCCCCGCAGTAAGTTTCTACATTCTCTAACGTGAGATGGTTTAGTGGCGGCTGTGCGGGCCCCAGATTTGTAGATCCCTCGTGGAGGTCGGTGAAACGTGCGGCTGCCAAAAACAAAGTTTCAACAACTACCCCACAAGCAGATCTACACGTGCATTTCAACACCTGCGCATCTTCGAGACCTCTATTTCTACCATATTTCCACCATGTGCTCGTATCGAAATGATCGTATTCGGACAATTTCGGCGGTCTATCTGCTGCATCTCTAGTCGGTGTTCGTACTCCTACCGCTGCGCATCCTGAAACAAAAAGGCGTTCATAGTACATGTACGTCTAGGCCTTCGTCAAATTACATCGCTGTAGTACACCGTGACTACGGAAAGAAATAGATATATATACCCTCTTTAGTACCCTTGCAATGATGGTTCCGTGCACTCGCTTTGCTCTCCTATATTCTTTCCACCACTACGTTCTACCTAAACCCTCTTTTTACGCAACTTTTTGCGTAGCCACTCCTTCTTAACCATGCATTTCTCTACCTTCCTTCTGACTCTTTTCTCTTCGGCAGCCTTGAGCGCCCCGCTTGCCCCGAGGGCAGCGACTTCTAGCCGTGCTATCTGGCTCTGGGATTCCGACCTCATCAAAGATAGCACCTCCCTTTCGACATTCCTCTCCGATGTCACAAACCCGAACTACGGCATTTCCAAAGTCCATGCCTTGATTGACCGTGATATGGGAACCTCCACGTGGACGAACTTTGTCTCCAAATGCAATGTCAGCGGTATCTCCGTTAGCGCTCTGATGGGCGACTCGCAGTGGATCCTGGGAAGCACCACAGACGGCGGCCCTACTCTTGACCACGAACTCACCTGGCTTAAACAATATCAGGCCAGCGCCCCTGCCAATGCCAAGTTCTCCGGAGTCCATCTGGACATCGAGCCATGGGGTCTTGACAACTGGTCCTCGAATCAGGCGACGTACGTCAGCACGCTACTTACCCTCGTCGACGAAGTCAAGAACGTCGCCAGCCCCCTCAATCTGCCCGTCGCGGTCGACCTACCTTTCTGGGCCAACACTGTATCCTGCCAGGGCTCAACGCTGGACGTCTGCGTGCTGAAGCACGTAGACACAACTACTTTCATGACATACCGCAACACGGCCGTAGGGCTCTTGGCCGTCGCTACACCTCTTTTGGTCGACACCGTCACCAAGAGCTCCGGTAAACCTGTTTGGCTGTCCGTGGAGACCAGTCCGAATGTTGCGGATGCAGGGCTGATCAGTTACGCGGGGAAGAGCGTGTCGACTTTGATGAGCGATCTCCAAACAGTGGAAAACACTGCGAAAACGCTAGGTGGTTTCGCGGGCATTGCGATTCACAGCTACAAGGAATTCAAGGAGCTGATCAGCGGTTGAAGTTTGAATCGGTCCTGTGGACTGGAAACCGCACTGGTAGCGGAACATTAGTATGTGGAGGGCTCCCGATTGCTGGGTCAATGGAACGGTCCGGTCCCTCTAACTTATCTTCACTTTGCGCGCTGGCTGCTTTTTTTTAAAGCGACGCCAGTAGTCCTTGGACCTTCGATTCAAATTACATATTATATCCTCTTTCGAAAATTCATCGCTTGTGTACTTGACTAGCGTGAGTGCCGCGTCAGCAAGGGGTCGTTTTGCGGCATAGTTGCTATCACTACTGCGGTGGTGGCGGCGGCGGACTCGGAAAAGGCATGGCTTAAAAGGCCGTGGCTAAGGAGGCGCTGCTAATCATAGCTGATGTTAATGGGTACATAGGGTTCATCCCGAGGATTTCCCACCATTTCAAGAGACGGAGAGAGAGAGAGAGAGAGCCTATTTACTCATCACAGTCTACTAGACCTTGCAACCCACACAACATCAGTCAAGATGTCCTTAACCACCTTCTAAGTAATCACAAATGTGGACAGCACTAAGAACGCCCTGGCTCCACAGCCTTCAAATTCTGCACACGGAACTGACTATCCAGAATCACCATCGTATCGGGTGCATCCCCTAAATTGCGCAGTTGAAGCCACATGGTGTGATTTTAGCTTAATCCATTCCGTATACTCGGAATCCATGGAATTGATCTTGGGCGCTTTACGCGGACGTAACTCCTTCCTTCTAAGACTGCATATCCATGGACGTTTTCGCAGGAGTTTTCCTCGTATTATACTTCATTCCGTTCAGAAGGCCTGTCAAGTCCGCTTTGTTAGAGTATCGTAATTGTAGAGGCGGAAATTGCTCTCTGACATATCATGAGAACCGGATGAACATAAATCGGTGATTTTGACTTGACTGCTTGGATACTGATATATATGCACGATTCCGAATCGGTGTTATGTTTATTCCGCAATAGATGAGATTCTTGACCTAGTATCCCTGGAATGAGAAGGAACTACCGAAGAGATAGAGGTCACGGGGTCTAGGTTCTCCTAAGCATCAACATGTATAATGTGTTCGAATTCCGCATTGGTCGAGATTTCGCTGTTTGCTACAAATCAACCGAACGAACGAGTCTCCTGAACCTCTTCAGAGCTTTGTCAAGTCCTCTTCCGACTACACCTGGAGTGGGTTGCCTACATTCATGTTCCGAATCGCGCTTACATTCAAAGGTCATCTCGCCCTCGCCACTCTTCGTAGCCGCTACTGCTTCCAACGCTAGTTAAGATAGACAAAGTCATGGTATTGAGATGGTGGATCGGATTATCTCGAAGGAAAAGAGTTGTTCAAAGCTTTTATTTTCGGCGTTGGAATATCTCACTACAAAAACAATAATCTGCGATACTGTGAGCTAGATTGTCGGAGTCTGCCACAACGACCCATCTTGATCATGTTTAAGCTAGTTCAGTGTCCCAAGCCTCCTCGAATCAAAAGAAGGGGGCCGTTCTAACAATGCGGATAGTATGTTGATATGTTATATAAGGATAGAAACCTAGCCTAGTAAGTACTGTGTTTGCTCCCGTTTTTTTCCTATTTCAGAAGTATGAAGTGCAAGGTGCCCGGTGTCGCATCCCGAGCAGCATGAGAATACGAGGCTTGGCTAAGCAGACATTAATGAGAATACTACGAATGGAAATACTTTGAGCGTGAATCCCACTACGTTTGACACGTTTTGAGCAGAATACAAATAGCAAGCCCACGAGATTGGTCTTTTCTTTACCTGCTGCATCTAGATCCTGACGCGTAAGGGCGGTGTTCATTCACACTTGTATTAATGAAGTTTCTGGCAGATAGTATCCAGTGTCGTTTTGAGAGTATGCTTGAATGTATTATACCGATTCGAGTACATTACCTTTGATACCTATTCCATGTACATCTCCCCTAAACGTCTAAAATCTCCCTTTAACCTCGCAGCCGAATTTCGTGCCATTCAGAGTGGCATCTCTTTGCCCTTGGCGGAATTTATGAAGTATAGAAAAACAGTACAGTCTTCAAAAGAACCACACTGGAAGTCGGGGCGGCGTGTAGATTCGTCCGAACACCGATAGGCATCGAGAGTGTTTGGGAGGGTGGACCCTGAGATCGGAATTCGTAATGACGTGCATATGCGTCTTTGACTTTGCGCCCACGCGACGCGAGACGGCAGAACATCAGGATAGATAAAGAGTGTAAACTCACTTCTTTCAGTGATTCCTTCCCCAAACATTGTGGTTCCCGGAACACAAAACCTAACACTTACCTTGGCTAATTTTCTCTACATCTCTATAACCTACCACCGCAGCTCATTCAAAATGGGCAACTCCCAATCCACAGTCCGCATCCTCGCTCCCCTCTCCTTCGCATACGACTTCGCAGCCCAGCAGTATGGCATGTTCTCCTCCCCCAACATGCTGGACATCCACGACAAGAACCTTGCCGCCTTTTCCCCACAACCCTTCTTCATCGCCGGATTCTTCTTCCCCCAGCAAATCTTCCAGCTAGTATGGCTGTACAAGCTCTGGAAACGACAAGGAAATGTGCAGGAGCTGGAGATGATGGATAAGTTCGCGTGGGTGTATTCGTTGGGAAATTTCTGTATTGGGACGTGGATGTTCTTCTGGAACGCAAATGATTTGAAGACGTCGAATTTCTTTGTGGTGGTTAATACGGTCGCCCAACTCCTGTACATTACTACTGTCCTCCCACCCCTCGACACTCGCTCAACGCCCAACTTCCTCACGCATATCGTCGCGAAAACATTTGCTGGGATCGGGGTCCTAGACTTCTTGCACAACACCTCTGCCGCCTACTACAAGAACGTCCCCCCTAGCCAGCTCGTACAGATCGCGACGGGAGTAGGCTTTGCAGCGGCAGCGGGCGCAAGTGATTGGATCTTTGGAGGGTGTCTGGTTTATGATCTTGTTGCATTGAGTATGGGGCAGCAGGGGGGTTGGAGCAGATTGTTGGGAGGTTATGCAGCGATGGCTGCGGGAGTTGTGGGGTTGAGGAACTGGTTCTAGTAGGTCTTCCTGCCAAAAGGATTGGAGAGGAGAGCAGCGCTGACAGCGTGCAGTCCTAGGAAGTTGCAGAAGGAGAGCGCGTATGAGAGAGTGGCTGGGGATGAGGGTCAGATGTAATGTGTAATGGAATGGTCGCGTGGCACATGGTGGTGATGTTGAGGTCGGTGATGCGGGTTTCTGTTACGTTTATGAAGCTACGGCGGGGTGTTAGCGAAGTGTATTCATTAGCTGAGTTCCGGCCAAGGTGTAGATCTCCGAAGGCGGAGGCTATCTCGAATCGTGACCAAGATCTTCATCCTCCATCCATTTCTCTTGCACGCAGAGGCTTTTCTTTCGAGATGTAGGTATCCAAGAGGAGTATCTACCACTAGGCGTATATTCGAAGAGTGTGACAGGCTCGAAGAGACGACTTGAGACGAAAGACGCTCGACCCCATTGGCGCTAGCGGCACCAGCGGCGGTATCGACAAAGCGATAAGCACAAGCTTATCAGCCTCATCCTCTACCGTCACACGCCGAAGCGATGGCTACGATAACGGAACCGCGTCTGTTTCCTAGGCATAGAGATGCTCTATCTGGTCATCTGAGCCAGTCGGGGGATCGTCCTGCATGCCCGCTTGCCGCCCGGATGCTCTCCTACCTTTCCTTCTGTCCATTTACTCTTTACTCCCATCATCCGCGATAGCACTCGCTACCGCTCTTCTCTTTTTGTGTCTTTCTTCTGACCGAGTACTGCGGCTGCGTACTATTTCTACCATCTTTGGTTTGGATTCCGAGGGTTGAGTGGTGCAGCTTGACTTTGACGTCACACGTATCCGGTGAAGCCTGGAGTGCGAGTTGACGGATCGCGATTGTGACCTTCGAATACGCTTTAAAGCCGCGATATCTTCAACCACCAGCATTCACTCTCGTACCTTCAATATTTGGAGTGGCAGGTAGAAGGCGCGACTCTGACTGTGCCCGGTGGCTGCGACCGAGACATCCCCCACCTGAGTCGCCCACCTGACGGCGCTCGCTAGGCTTTAAGCAACACCTGCTTAAGTCTGAGTCATTGGAACGAAGAGGGGGATACCGTGCATACTTACAGAAACTCTTTATCATTGACAGCACCTCGAGTCGCTGCGAGAGGTGAAGCTTATAGCCTCGACCTGCACGCCGTCCGCCTCGAACACGCCATCTTGGCGTCTATGACAACATGCCACCATACCTCGCACCCTTACATATAATCTCGCCCACACTTCCCGACCGCTGCGAACCCACATCGGAGCTCCTATATACTCTCTCCGCCACTCTTGGCTCTTGTATCCCTACTCCGCTCGCCCTTCTCTCCACAGTCCTCGGCACATGCAGTATCGTATCCTGGCTGTTTGCTCAGCTGCCACAAGTCTACAAGAACCATAAGCTAAAGTCCACATCGGGGCTTAGCATATTCTTTCTAGGGGAGTGGCTATTAGGCGATTTGACGAACTTGCTGGGGAGCTTGTTCACGCAACAGGCTACTTGGCAGGTCATTATCGCCAGCTACTATGTTTTCGTGGACTGTGCGCTATGCGGACAGTGGGTGTGGTATGGACTATTGAAGCATGGACGGCCGGTTCGCCCAGCTTGGTCTCCGAATAGCTCGGACAATGGGGATAATACAGGTGGTATGACTGGCACGTGGGACGGAATGAGCATCGCAAGCACCGCGAACGATACCACCAAACTACCAGCAACACCGAAGACTCCGCAAAACGACCGGAAAAAACAACCCTCAGCTAGCCCCGGTCGCAACATCCCCAACCGCTCTAATCCCATGGACGCTTTCCGCATGCCCAATTACGCCCGCTCACCTAACTCGACAAAGGAGTCATGGCAAGGCACTCCACCCACAGGAACACCCACCCACAGAGACCTCCGACGTGTCACAGCCTCAACCTCACCCGGATTTTCCCCATCCCCAAAAACAGTCCTCTACATCTCGCTCATTCTTGCCATCCTCTCCAACACCTCCACAGCCAGCGCCGTCAGCCCTTTTGCTCCAGTACCTTACCGCCTATCTCCGAGCTCCACATCGCAATATTCCTCTTCCTCTTCCTCCGCCACCGCCACCGAGATCGCAGGAAAGATACTCTCCTGGATGTCCACATGTCTCTACCTCGGTTCCCGCCTCCCACAGCTCTACAAAAACTACCTCCGCAAGTCGACCGCTGGCCTCAGCCCGTCCCTATTTGCCGCTGCATTCTTCGGAAACCTGTTCTACAGCTCCTCGCTCCTCGCAAACCCCTGTGCATGGTCCGATTACGCACCCGGCGAAGGAGCAGGCTGGGTCGGACCCTCTGGTTCTAACCGCGCAGATTGGGTTCTCCGCGCGATGCCCTTCTTCCTCGGTGCCGCGGGCGTATTAGTCATGGACGCAGCCGTCGGATTCCAATTCTACTACTTCGGCGAAAACGAGCCTGATGCACGCGGCCGCGGAAAGGGTAGGGAAGAAGATGCCGTGCTTGTCGTAGAGGACCATGGCAATAAGAGGAGGAGGAGAATGAGGTGGCGCAGGGTCAGTGGATGGATGAGGGGGTGGGTTCCCGCTGTCAGTGTAGCAGGGACGCCGAGTGGGAGTCGTGCACCGACTCCTGCCCAGACACCGAGGAATGCAAGTCCTAGTGGGAGCCAGAGTATCCCGATTAGGAGTGAGGGAGGCGCACTGGATGAGGCGAGAGCACTGTTGGGAACACAGAGGCATGCTAGTCCGCGGAGTTTTGGATATGGGTCAACTTCTTAGAAGGGGGAGAAAGTATGGGAATGGGGGTAGGGGATACATGGTTGGCATGAGTGGCGTTTGCTAGGGGGAGTTGCATTGATTGGCGTTCTTATGAAGTTGGATGCATTAGATTGCATGACGTTATGCGGCGCTTTTTATACGGGTGTCTGCATCTTAGATATTATTATAACTATCATTATCACTAAATTGACGAATCTGCAAGCGTTGAACCCCCACCAGGATAACTTTGAATCGTTCAGATTCTCCGCATTTTGAAGACATGGGAACCTGATATACCTAGAGCTTCTTTTAGATAAAATGCAAGGTAATCGTACATCTACCACATTCCCCTTAATACCGCCGCCCCACCTCGACACCGACGTTCTCATCCGGATTCGCAAAACCCCTAGCTCTGGGAGTAGATTTCCCAGCAACATCTTGTGGCGTTTCGCCCTTGTACTCCCAACCCCCGTCCTGCGAGAAGAAGTCCACCTCATCGACGATGTCCCAAACCACATCTTCAGCGATCTGCTCTTTATATCGTTCGCCAATCGCCCGGAGACTTCTGCCCTCGACAGGCCCATCGATGGTCTCGGCACCTAGCATATGCGTGTCTTTCGAGTACTCGGCAGGCGGAGACCAGAAATCGGGACCGAAGTTTACTTGGGCTACACCGCCGTTGAAGACAGAGACGGCGGGGAAGTATCCTACGACGCCGTCGTCGAAACCGGTTCGTGCGCCGGCCTTGACGGCTTCGTTGGAGGGAACGCTCGCGGGGGGTAGGAAGGCGAGGAGGCTTTCAAATGCGATGCCTACTTCCTTCCCGTTCTTGTATACTTTGATGTGTGAATGTGGTAGAGATCGTACACTGACTTCTTCGTGGTTGGGCGAGGGATGTACTTTTGGCACCGGACCTCTGTCGTGGTACGCATCCACCGCTTTCGTGACCTGGTAGTCCAGCTGCTCGAAGTAGAAGTTCCCTTTGTATGGCACCGGTATACGATCGCGGATGATGTCCAGTGGTTTCTCGAGCGGGTCGCGAGCATCCGGGGCGTCGAAGCCGTCGCCGAGATCCACGGCGGGGTTGTATATGCCTTCTACTACTTTGCGGTGCAGAGAGAGGGCCGGGAGTTGGATCTCCAGGCCGATGACGTCGCCTTCGTTGATGTGCTCGTCGGAGATGTACTCTACGGGGCCGGGGCGGTTGTGTGGGGGACGCGGCTTCATATGCTTGCTTTTCGCACCTCGGGGGAGGGGGTTGAAGACTTTCGAGGCGCGGGACCGGTGCTGGGCCTCGAAGCGGGAATCTGTGATGCCGTAGCTGTAGCCGTCGAAGCCTACGGGTGCATCTAGAGGCGCTTCTCTCCTGGCCCAACCGAGTCGTATATGGGGCCCGGGTTTCACATCGCCCGTCTTGGGGTCAATGGGGTCTTTAGGGCCATTGACTGGTATGCCGCGCAGGACCTTGACCTCGAAGTACATGCGTCCTTCTCGCGCCACCACATTTCCGCGCCCCATGCGCCAACCCTTCTCTTGCGTTATGATGGTCGCAGTGTCGTCAAAATGAAACCATCGATCTGTATCCTCGTGGCTCATGCGTGGTCCGTACGGTTTGCTGTCGCTCTGACGGTAGAATTGTTTATGGCGGAACAGTGGATCGGCTACGCAGTGTGTGTATTTGTACCCTTTTTTGTTCCACGCTTGATCCTGCGGTTTCTTGAGCTCCATGCCTCCATCAGGTGTATGCAGCGGGTACGGCTCGTGAGACAAAAAGATGGCGTCTTTCGGGGCGTCGTAGTCGTTGGGCTTGGGCTCTGGAATGGAGTATCGCATCGGCGAGTCTGCGGCCGGGCGGGACTTCTTCACTTTGGCAGTCGGTGTGTTTCCACGCGTAGTTGCCGAAGCCTCCCTTTTCTTAAGAGTATCGCGCTTCTCGCGCTGCTCACGCGGAGGTGCTTTTGGGCGTGCGCGAGCTGCTGCATCGGGATTGGGATTGAGGGGGGAGGATATGGCGGGGATGTGGTCTTCCTCGAGAGTGCGCTTCATTGGGAGAGAGGCACTGGGCGTATTGGAGCGCGAATTCGACTGTGATTCGGCCATGGTGGGCTGATATCGTTGTTGGAGATGGGGTTCAAAGCTTCGCGATGCAGGCGCGACCATCGTAGCTGCCGCGCTTGGGCCATGCGGTCTGTGCGAGATTTTTTCCACACTTTAACTTTTTGTCCCGCATCGCATCCCCGCCACGGCACTTCGAAGAGACGTCCACATAGCCACCATTTACCATGCCTAAGACTCCCAAATCTTCTGCTGTGCGCGACAAGCAGCGCCATAATCCTCTCTCGGAAGACTATGTGCCTTCCGATTCTTTCCTCGATCAAGCACAACCCGCGAAACGGCAAAAACGGTCTAAGAAGAATGGCGAGGAGGACGGTCCAGGCTACGTCGACAGCAAGAGTTCGAAAAAGATTCTGGACATAGGGAGGGAATTGGCAGAGGAAGCAGAGAGCGAGAACCAAGCGAGGCGACCCCCCACTGCGAACCCCGCATTCGACTTCGAGGCGCGATTGGGAGAAAATGGTGGTGAAGAAGATCCCACGGCACAGTATGACGATGATGAGGTATGGGGGGATGAAGAAGAGGAGGTGGAGGAGGTGGAGATTGACCCGAACGATCTCGCAACCTTCAACAAATTTATACCTACCGACGACAACCCCATCGTGTGGCCCGGCCAAGAAGCGCAGAACAATGGAGACGGCGGAACAGACCTTGCCGAACTCATCCTCCAACGGATCGCTGAGCACGAAGCTTCGATCCCAGCACAACCTCGCCATGTAGTCGGCGGCGGCGACCCCGAAGACGCTGTCGAACTCCCCCTCAAAGTGGTAGAAGTCTACTCCAAAGTGGGTATGATCCTCTCGCGCTACAAGTCTGGAAAGCTGCCGAAGCCCTTCAAAATTCTCCCGACAATCCCCGCCTGGGAGACTCTCGTCGCCGTAACACGCCCCGATCAATGGACACCAAACTCTACCTTAGCCGCTACCCGTCTCTTCGTCTCCTCGAAACCGCACGTAGCACAGCAATTCCTGAACAGCGTGCTTCTCCCTGCCGTCCAAGACAACATCCATGAGACGCACAAGCTGAACATCCATCTATACAACGCACTGAAGAAGGCGCTGTACAAGCCCAGTGCTTTCTTCAAGGGCATAGTCTTTCCCATGCTGGCAGATGGAACATGCACGCAGCGCGAAGCCATCATCGTCGCTTCCGTTGTCGCAAAAGTCTCTGTCCCCGTCCTCCACTCTGCAGCCGCAATCCACCGCCTCTGCGAGATCGCCGCCGAGCAAATGTCCTCGGACCCAGAAGCCGCGGGCCCAGTCAACATCTTCATAAGAACCCTGCTCGAAAAGAAGTACGCACTGCCCTATAAAGTCATCGACTCGCTCGTGTTCCACTTCCTACGTTTCCGCGCCCCTGGTGCGAGTGGTGCAGATGCTATGGATGTCGATGCGGGTGGAGATCTCGGGGGAACAGGCAAGTTGCCTGTGGTTTGGCATCAGTGTCTTTTGGCATTTGCGCAGAGGTATAGAAATGATATTACGGAGGACCAGAGAGAGGCGCTGCTGGATTTGCTGCTTACGAGAGGACATCACACGATTGGGCCGGATGTTAGGAGGGAACTGTTGGAAGGCAGAGGGAGGGGAGTAGTGGAGGAGCCGAAGGCTGTGGGTATCGATGGCGATGATACTATGGTCATGGCTGTGGACTCATAGTCTCGTTACAATTCGCGCCTTTTCGATTTCTGGTCATATATGCATTTTGACGGCGTTGTACTGGGATTTAGATACCAAAAAGTACATTTCCTATTGACACAGCCTCGGTTCATCTTGTAGAGCCTTTCATTATCGCTAGTCATGCCTTTTCGCCTTCGCTCTAGGTACTTTCGACCTCAGCCTTGCCCTTGTAAAACGCAACATAGTCCTTGATCTTCTGGTACTCGGGCTTTGGGTCTGGATAATACCAGGCTGCGTCCTTGACCTCTGTCTTGTTCGTCGTTATGGTGTAGTATGATGCATCTCCCTTGTACGGACAGTGCGTTGTGGTATTGGTGGATGTGAAGGAGGATTTGTTAATGGAGGAGGGCGGGAACTAATGAGGGTCAGTAGTCGCGTTGGCGATGGACATGGGGGAGAGGTGATGATGGTGAGAGAGGCAATGGGGCTGGGGATGGAACCGGGGCAATGGAAGGGTGGAAGGGCGGATGGAGGGGTGGACAAGATAGGCATGGATGAACGGAAGGAAGGTGGGACGAACGTAGATGTTTCCGTCGACGACCTCGTAGGAATCGGTTTCGGCGACTGTGATGCCGTTTACTGTTGCTGTTGCGTGAGGCATGGTGATGGTTGGCTGGGAAGTGTAGGTAGGCTTTGAGGTTGGTCGGATGGTGTCGGAATGGTCGGAATGAAACGTGAAGGATGCAGAGCTTTGGGATGGGATTGTTTGAGGAGAGTTGGTATAGCAAGTGCGGGGATGCTGATGGGCTTGGTGTATGTCATCATTGAGCACTGTCGGACTTGCGGTTTCTGTCTACATGCCATGTCTACTGTTTTCAGAATACAGACAACGAGAAGTCCGAATAGTAGCATGAGAAACGACTACTAGAATTTTACGGGTTTACGGTGCAAGCATAGGCGACAACGAAGAGTACTCCGAGCCAAGTCCGAACCAGGCTTCAACAGCAGATAAAGTGTCTCAGAAGACTCTCAACGTAAAGCAGGGAAGTGTAGCAGCATCGTTTTACCATTGGAATTGACTCCAAACAGACAGAGATGTTCCTAGCAGAGTTGCGGTCAACAAAGGCGTACAACTCGGCGGTTTGGTGGAACATGGCCAGCAATTTTGCTAGTCTACACGGTGGACTGGGCAGCAAAAGGATCCGCAGATCCACAGGTACCGGGCTGGCGACCCCCTATTATTATTGGGAGCCTGAGTCCTTTGTGCAGCTCGTGCCGAAGGCCCGAGTCAGTATGTAGGCCACGCCACCACCACCACCAACGCTGAGCTGAGGTAAGCCAAGGTAATGCTGACGGAGAGCCGTATCTACCACTACATACTAGAGAAAAGGTCGCTTTCAAGATCCGCATTGGTGGCGTTGGCAGAGCGTCGCGCTGTTCGTGCTTTAATTGGGAAAGGCTTATCTATCTGTGTATCTAACTAGCACGAGAAGCAAAAGTACCCTGGCACCCTGGCAGGCTGGCACCCTTGGCCTGGTCCATACCCACCCTGCCGAGCTCGTCATCACAGAAAAAGTTGATAGCTTCCGTCCCGACGCTTCCCCATCGCTGCACCTTCACCTCCTCGCCCTTTGCACCTTCCTGCACCGCCCAATTCCATCAAGAGGTGGCCCGTCTCTGCCTCAATTCTCGCCATGGCACCCAACATGCGGCCGCTCGGTGCCGCGAACCTCCTCTCGCAGGTCCAGCAGGCTGGACGCCGCAGCTATCAGACCTCGCGCCCGTCGCTCATCGCCAACAGGGCCAAATGGACCCCGCGGCCCGTCTCGCACCAGATTGCCCTGCGCCAGTCCATCCGGAGACAGTCGACAGAGACGCCCCTGCCCAAGAAGAAGGGCTTCAGGTGGATACGCGCTCTCTGGCGCCTCACCTATCTCAGCGCCATCGCCGGCACCGGATACACCTGCTATGGCATCTGGGAGATGCGTCACCCCGAGGAGGACCAGCCCGCGCCCGACCCGTCCAAGAAGACCCTCGTCGTGCTGGGTGAGTCGCCTCCTGTCCGCCCTGTGCCCACCATGGCGCATACTGACATGTTTCAGGTACTGGCTGGGGCTCTGTCTCCCTGCTGAAGAAGCTCGACACCGAGAACTACAACGTCGTGGTCGTCTCGCCGCGAAACTACTTCCTCTTCACGCCCCTCCTCCCGTCATGCACCGTCGGCACCATCGAGCACCGCTCCATCATGGAGCCCATCCGCAACTTCCTACGTCACAAGAAGGCCTCCGTCAGGTACTACGAAGCCGAGGCCACCAAGATCGACTACGACCGGAGGGTGGTGTACATCAACGACGAGTCTGATATCAAGGGCGATGTTTCGGCGACCGAGGTTCCCTTTGACATGCTCGTCATTGGCGTGGGAGCCGAGAATGCCACATTCGGTGAGTCGGGGAAATCTTCCACATGAAACGGGATGCTAACAAGCACAGGTATTCCCGGTGTGCGTGAACACGGTCTCTTCTTGAAGGAGGTCGGTGACGCCCAGCGCATCCGTAACCGCATCATGGACTGCTGCGAGACTGCCACCTTCAAGGACCAGACGCCCGATGAGATCCAACGTCTCCTGCACATGGTCGTCGTCGGTGGTGGCCCAACTGGTGTCGAGTTCGCCGGTGAACTCCAGGATTTCTTCAACTCCGACTTGAAGAAGTGGATCCCCGACATCCGCGAGAAATTCCACGTTACCCTCGTCGAAGCCCTGCCCAACGTCCTCCCCATGTTCTCCAAGCAGTTGATCGAGTACACCGAGAAGACCTTCAAGGAGGAGACCATCTCCATCCGAACCAAGACCATGGTCAAGAACGTGACGGAGAAGTACATCGAGGCCGAATCCGCTGGTCCCGACGGCAAGAAGCAGGTTGAGAAGATCCCCTACGGCCTCCTAGTCTGGGCCACCGGTAACGCCCTCCGTCCTCTCGTCTCCGACTTCATCAAGCAGATCCCCGCCCAGAAGGACTCTCGCCGCGGTCTCGCCGTGAACGAGTACCTCGTCGTCAAGGGTTGCGAGAACGTTTGGGCCGTCGGTGACTGCGCCGTCGCAAATTACGCCCCCACCGCACAGGTCGCTTCCCAGGAAGGCGCCTGGCTCGCCCGCATGTTCAACAACATGGCCAAGACGAACGAGATCGAAGCCGAACTCTCCGAACTCTCCGTCAAGCAGGAGAAGGCTCCCAGCAAAGACGTTCGCGATGCCGTCTTCACCGATATCAAGGAGCTCCAGAAGCGTCTCAGGAGAGTCAAGCAGATTGGTCCTTTCGAGTACACACACAACGGTTCGCTAGCCTACATCGGTTCCGAGAAGGCTGTTGCGGATATCTCCTGGTTGTCTGGAAACTTTGCTTCCGGAGGTACTCTTACCTACATCTTCTGGAAGAGCGCGTACATCAACATGTGCTTCAGCACACGTAACAGGATCTTGGTGTGCATAGACTGGGCCAAGTCAAAGGTCTTTGGCCGTGATGTCTCGCGTGTCTAAACAACACGTCTGCATGTTCGACAGTCTTTTCTCATTTGTCTCTTTGCATTCCCCTCAAAAGTTCTCGACGTACATATACCTCTTCCGGTTTGCTCATCTTCTGTACTAGTGTAATATCTCCCCGGCGGTACGGTCTGGTTCGTGCGTGGAGTTTCAGCGATCTGCGCAAGTGGTTGAGGTTATAGACTATTCTTTTTTGTGTACATCAAAATCTAGATAGAGGGTTTTGCTTTAGTCAACAAGTGTATTATTTGTCGCTCGATATTCCCTTGGATCGGATGATATATCCTATCCGTACACTTCTGCCCCGGTGTCAGATGCGGAAGAGTTCCATATATTCACTGCGACGTCCTACGCGTATTTACCCAATTCGACTATTTGTATCCTTGATATTCTTTGCAGGTGGCATAATTCCGCGCTAAACTTTGCGAGCTAACCTGATCAAATGTGGTGACGGAACTACTGCCGCAGCGATATCGCCCTCCCCGCACTGTAGCACAATACTCCATACATCAAAATGGATTCCGCACAATTCAGGGAAGCGGCTCATTCAGCCATTGACGAAAGTAAAACAACACTTTAACCCCTTTCCAAAGAAAGACTCGGACCTTACTGAAATATGAAGTCATTCAATACTACGACACCATTGCGGATCGCCCAGTCCTCCCTTCTATATCCCCCGGGTATCTAAAGCCCCTTATTCCCAATGGCCCTCCCCAGGATGGCGAGGACTGGCCCACGATACAGAAAGATATCGACTCAATCATCAAACCCGGCCTCACGCACTGGCAATCACCCAAGTTCATGGCCTTCTTCCCCTGCAACTCGTCGTACCCAGGCATGCTCGGTGAACTGTACTCGGGGGCGTTCAATGCGGCGGCTTTTAACTGGATATGCTCGCCCGCAACCACGGAACTTGAGACCGTGGTTATGGATTGGATTGCGAAGTTGCTCGGGTTGCCGGAGTGCTATTTGAGTGATGGGGAGGGAGGGGGCATTATTCAGGGAACGGCGAGTGAGGTTGTTCTTACTGCTGTCGTTGCGGCGAGGGAGAGGCTTATAAGGAGGATCTTGGAAAGAGAAGGATTTGGAGATGAGGAGAGTGAAGAGAAGATCGACAGGGCGGCGGAATTGAGGGGCAAGATGGTGGCCCTAGGAGGTGAGCATGCACACTCCAGCACACAAAAAGCCGCCATTATCGCTGGAACCCGCTTCCGCACCGTACCCGCCCCACGCTCGACGGGCTTCAGTGTAACAGGCTCCGCGCTCCGCCAAAAGATCGAGGAATGCAAAGCCAAAGGCCTTCTACCTTTCTACTTCACCGTGACCATTGGCAGTACAGCGACCTGTGCGGTGGACAATCTCGAGGAACTCGCCGCCGTCGCTCGCGAAAACCCCGATATATGGTTCCACGTCGATGCCGCATACGCCGGCTCCGCGCTCATCTGTCCCGAAAACCAGGGCCTATGCCCTCCTCTCAGTGACTTTGACTCCTTCAACTTCAATCTACATAAATGGCTGCTCGTCAACTTCGACTGCAGCGCTTTCTTCATAAAAAAGCGCAAAGATCTCATCGACACATACTCCATCACGCCCACGTACCTACGGAACCAGTTCACGGAATCCGGGCTAGTGACCGATTACAGGGACTGGCAGATTCCACTAGGACGACGATTCAGGAGTTTGAAGGTCTGGTTCGTGCTACGCACATACGGCGTCAATGGTCTCAGAGCTTTCATAAGAAATCACGTCAAGCTCGGCGAGTACTTCAACGGTCTTCTTGACCAGAGAAAGGATATCTTTACTGTCGTTACGCCAGCGAGGTTCGCACTGACTACGTTCCATATCAATCCGCAATACCTCGTCTCGCCTACCATCGGCTCTTCTCCTGCGAATAAGGCGGATCCTAGTCATGAGGCGTATCTTAATGACTTTACCAACAGTGCTGATGCACAGTACCGCGAGGACGCGAATCAGATCACTAAGCAGGTGTATGAGAAGGTGAACGAGAAAGGAGAGTTCTTCTTGACAGGTACGGTTGTTTGTGGGGTGTATATTATAAGGGTTGTTAGTGCGACGCTCAGTGCGGAGGAGAAATGGTTGAAGAGGTGTTTCGACGTTTTGGTGCAGACGGTTGAGGAGGTGAAGAAGAGTAGGGCAACATAGAGTATTCTCGGTCGAGGTCTAACATTGTCTTGAGAGATGGCATTTCGGGACGTGTTAACTGGGTTTCTGGTAGTGGTGCGACTCCATGGATGACTTCTAGGGGCTCTGGTTCTTCAACATTGGGGTCGTGGCATTTTGAGAGCAAATCTCAGAGTTCATATTCTCGTCTACTCTCCCAATTGGATATATAGCTAGATTATAGACATCGCATCGCCCGCCACATAAATACTTCCTTCCTAAGTGAATCCATCATTCTCCCACCCCAGAACACCCTTTCGTTGACTTTACGGCTTCTAGAGTATCAGTCTTCTATTCCCACTTTCCCCCTTCTCCTCAAGTCAGATTGACTGAGTATGTACAAATACAACATTTTACCGAGATTAAGCGGAGATTCTAAACCAGAGATTTGGGTCTGGAGGTCTGGACTTTGCTCTTGCGGACTCGTCTCATCTATGCCCATTACTTCCGAGATTCTTCAATGTTCCATCAGAATCAGCGTTTTCGCTGAACAGTAACCAGAAGCAAAAACGCAATAACGCGATACACACACCCAATCGCAAAGAGAACCCTGCAATCCGTTAGCTTTCCCATCAAATACCAAAAGGAGAAGGAAAAGGAGAAGGAAAAGGAGAAGAACATACCCCATATCCAAGCCGAACTGCCCCAACGTAAACCCAGTCCCCTCACTCGCCGCCTTCAAAATATACAAATAATCCAACGGCAACAAATTCTGACTCACAAACGCCTCCGTAAACCACACACCGGGACTCATCCTCCACAACCACTCGAGCTTCCACACAGCGACCTTACTCAACGGCGGGGCCACACCACCCAAGATGCCAATAATCAAACTCGCCATAACCGCCAACAACGGCCCATCTTCCCGCTTCACCACCATGCCCACACAAGACGCGAGCCCATAGACGCAGAAGAAATACAAGACGATAGCGACCCACATATCCAACCAACTCATAATCGGCGTAGCGAGAATGCCCATGAAGACGGTATAATGCAGACTCGACAGCAGGATGCGCGGCACCACCGACACCATTTTCCCGACATAATACGCACTCATACTATGACCAGCAGCCGCCTCGCGGTTGAAAATCAGTTTCTCCTCGCCGAACACGCGGACGGCCGGCGCCGAGGCAGCGAGTCCTATCGCCATGCCGCCGAGCAGGCCGACTTGCGGTACCGACTGGTAATCCACGGCCGCCGAAAGTATGGTGAAGTTGGGCTGGTACAGACCGCGGAATAGCTGGCCTTTTGCGGCGGAGGCTGAGAGCCCGATTATGCCCCCGGCCAGTGCGCCGATGCCGATCTCGAAGAAGAAACTCCCTTTGCTGCGTACTTGTTGCGTTATGCTTCGTTTGCTGCAGTAGTAGGCTTGGGCTGGCCAGGATGCGCCGCGTTTCTTCATCGTTTGGCGGAGCGAGTGTTCTTGTTCGGGGGAGGAGATGAGGGAGATGGGGCGGGATGAGGGGGTTTGGGGGGATTTTTGGTCTTGTTGTTGTTGTTGTTGTTGTTGTTGTTGTTGTTGTTGTTGTTGTTGTTGTATGTGCATGCCTTGTCTTCGCCACTGTTCTACGAGCTTGGTGACGGCGTCTTGGGTCCAGGAACGGTTTTGGGTGTACTCTTGCCCGTTTCCTGTTATGATGTCCATTATTACGTCGGCAGGGTTGGCGCGTGGAGGGAACGTGAAGCCGAGGGAGGAAAAGTGTGTGGATGCGCTGTTGGTTGGGCCGGCGTAGATTTGGCTCCCGTTTCCGAGGAGCATGATGTTGTCGAAGCCGGTGAAGATCTTTTCGCGCGGTTGGTGGATGATGGTGATGGTGGTGACGCCGAGCTTGGAAATAGCTTTTAGTAGTCGCATGATGGAAGAGGCGGATGTTGCGTCGAGGCCACTCGTTGGTTCGTCGAGGAAGATACACATAGGTGCCGCAGCCAGCTCCATGCCTATGCTGACTCGTTTCCTTTGACCGCCAGAGACAACGGGTCTGGTAGCGTCGCCGACGAGCGAGTGTTGGACGTGGGCTAGACCGATGCAGGATATGAGCGCGTCGACGTAGGCCTGGATATCATTATCTCTCCACGTCATGGGTAGTCTTACCCGCGCCGAATGCAGAATGTTCTCGCGGACCGTTAGCTCTGGTATGACTATGTCGTCCTGGGGGACGTATCCGATCAGCTTCTTGTATTTGGCCATGTCCTTGGAATGTCCGTTGACTTTGATCCGACCTCCGGTATTCTTCGTCTTGCCCATTAGAACATTGAAGAAGGTCGATTTTCCTGCACCGCTGCCGCCCATTACTGCCCACATGGAACCGCTCTGGATAGAGCCGCTCACTCCTTGCAAGATCTTCTTCCCTTTTTGAGGTTCGAATTCCAGGTCGTCGAAGTCGAAAGATAGACCGACCTCTTTCGTCTTGATCAGTCGTCCAATGTACCGCATAAACACATTGAAGTCGGGATTTGTATCGAGTTCGTCTTGGTCATTATCCATCAATGGCACTGGATCGTCTTTTTCTCCCGGCATGAGCTCAAGGTCGTCATCCTTTTCGATTAGTAATACCGAGTAGTCTCGTTTCCTGTTTCTTTTTCGCGCCGACGAGATGGCGTAACCTATAGCAACGATGATGCCCAAGATGATATCGATTGTGATCATGAAGCCGAACGGCACAGTGACTATTTGGCGTTGTGACCCTGCCGGACCTGAAAACGGGGTACAATTAGCAAACCACCAAGCACGATCTCGGGCATCAGAATCACCCACATATCGCACCGTACGAGCATTTCAAAGGCTGAAAACTCCCAACCGGGCAGAAGTATCCTGTAAGAATCCAGTCAGTACGGAATCCAACACACCACCCCGTCAACCCATTCGCATCACCTACCCTTCTCGCACGGAATCTTCGTTTTCCCACCCGGGGGACAATAGTGCCCGGCATCGCAGACGACAGGCTCCAACACTCCCTGCGGTGGACAAGTTCCCTTCATCGACCTCGCCGACTGGCACTCGTAGCTCGGCGGACAATATCTAGCGCCTGTATCAGCACCTCCACTCCATAGCACAACACTCCCCTCCAAACAGACACAATTACTCACTGAGGCGGCATAAGATCGGTACTATTCGGGCAAAAGAAGCCCAAATTACAAACATCGTGATCGGAGAGTAGCATCGGCATAGCTCCATTCTGCGCATAGCACCCAGTAAAGCTAGATTTCAGCGTTCCATACGACGCCACCGCGTCCTTGGTCGATAGGTTTTCGTACGTCCTGCCATTATACATAAAGGCAGATCCAGGCGGCAGCCCTATATCTTCCGCATCTTCCACAGAACTGGGAATAGCACTAGGCAAAGCGGTCGGGGCCGTCGAGGGCAAGAGGAAGGAAATGGAAGGGGGGCCTGCCGTGGCCGTCGAGGGCGATTCCGTGGCCATGGTGCCGCCGGGGGAGGGAGGGAGGTGTGGATGGGGTGCTGTGGGGGTGTTGTGGGAGCGAAACGCGACATGTTGAGGCGCGTACCTATGCAGGTATTTGTTGCTTTTTTTTTGGGATTGAATTATTGATTGGAATAGAAGAAATTTAGGAATAGCATCCTAGTGAGTCGAATGCCGTCTTACGTGTGACCGTATTGTGCGGCACGGTATGGCACCACGGCGCACCTAAAGGGCCCACAGACTAGTGTCTGCATAGAGACTAACTGTAACAACAACAAGGTTTGGACCTAAAAGAACACCAAGCGTGAATCCCCTCTTAAGTCTATCTACACTTCCCCTTTCCAAATCCATTCTAAACCCATCCCCCGCACCATTTCTCTGTCACTGCCCCCCGTCCCTCGTGTATACGGAGAAACGGCATTCCGACTGGCCGCCTACACAAACACCGCCATGCGAAACAACGACATATTTCCTAAAGAAGCCTCTTAGTCTAGCCTTGGCCTAGTCCTGGCTAGCGGCAGTGTTATCATAAAGGCCCATCCTTAAAACATAGCCCCCTCTACAACAGGCGAAGATAAGCCCTAGCCACGAGCGAGACCGCCCCATGTACCTACCACGTTGGACGGGGTCGCCTGATGTACTCAGCCCTGCCACAACTACGTACGACCCAAGAAAAAAATATTCAGCCAAGGTGATTTGTAAACGGGCAATCACAAACACAAAGTCTAATTTCCGAAAAAGGGACAAGTAGTTGTCGGGCGGAAAGAAAAACATTACATGGCACATCTATGCTGCTACCCTGCTTGCGGCCTACACATGCCATTCCAGTCCGTCATTCCGTCAACCAATTCAGGCCCCCCCCCCAAAAAAAAAGTCCAGAAGAAAAAGCCCATACTCCAGATCCTCCAATAAAGAGTTTGTCCGAACAGCACTGACGCTATCACTTCTCGCGTGAGATGCAATTGAAGAAACGAGAGCACGACGGGAACGCGCTAACAGGTAGTAAAAAAGGCCTACACGACGCAATTCCCACAGGGTGCGCTGATCTTTACACCAAATCGTACTGTCGGCTTTTCTAAAAATGCACCAGATCTGTCTAGGAGCCACTACTAGTCTTCAGCCCCAAACAAGCCCCCGAAGCCATCAGCTCTGACATCACCTTTTCCTCGATGCCCTCTCGCTCCTGTCCTGGGTCAACGATGACTCTCTCCCTGAGTGCCCCTTTCCTCGCCATCCATCCCTCGATATCCTCCTTGACGTTCTCCTTGTCCCATTCCAACGCTGGTACCTCACTAGTCTGAATGCCTAAGCGTGGGCCCTGAGATCGGAAAGAGTCTAAGATACTCGACAGCAACGCGAGGGAATGTGTTTCGGATGCTACGGATAGGGTGATGCGGTTTGAGTGGCGCGAATTCAGAGCGTTGGAGGAGCGCGTGAGCTGTTCGGGGAACTGGTTGAGGAAGGAAGACATCTCTCCCGCAATGGGGGCGCCGACGCTGAGGAGAAGGTTTAAACACAGGGGGAGAATCCCTTTCGTCCAGATGGAGTGGAGGCGGGGTGGTGAGTCGAAAGGACTCATGCCGCCAGGTCGTCGGTAGTAGTTCATTAGATTGGCCGTGTTGAGTTGTGAGAGTATACCTTCGACTGCCATGGTTTCTGCTAGTGATTGTAGCGATGAGAGGGTGAGGAGGAAAAGAAGACTCAGTTCGCCGTAGACAGGATCACCAATGCCATTGCCGTTGTTTTGAATGGTGAGTTTGTCTGACCAGGAGAAAAGGCTGGTGGCATAACGGACGGTGTTGCTATTTGCGAAGAGGAGAGCAGCCTGGCCTTGGAATTTGGACATTTCGGGAATAGAGATGATGCGCTGGAGTAGTGCAGTGAGAAGCGCAAAGTCGGAAGGTGTGACGGTATGTGGCTCGGCATGAAGTTGGTTCGCTAGGCTGTGAAAGCCTTTGGCAACGGTATCTGCCAAGATCTCTAGCAGCTTGTTGGAGATGGGCCCTGAATGGGTTTTGTTGGACTGTGGTACTCCTCCCCGAAAGCTTGAGCGAAACGATGCATCCGCCGATGGTTCTGCTTCAGATATATCCGATTCATCCATCAGATGGAATTGGAGCGCGAGGTACAGAATTCTCAAGAGTGAGCGGTAGTAGTCTGCTTGCGGGCTAGAAAACGCATTGTCAAAGTCAGGGGTCGATGTGCGAATTGCATCCCAGATTGGGCTCAGCAACTGCCTCGCTTCGGGGGTTGTCATCTTGATGTCCACCAATTTCTTGAGCAAGATGTAAGCTAGGTCTGCGCGGGCAATCATGAGCTTTCCAAAAAGTGCCTCTGGGAGGTTGGAGTTTGCGTTCGCCCTCATGCATTCTTTCACAACGCGAATGAGGATTTTGACGAGTCGCTCATCCTTGGATGCGACTTGGCTCAACTCTATGGCGAGTAGTTTCCAGCTTTCAAGAAGCTGCACCTGTGACTGAACCAAGCTGAAGTTGATATTCGCCCGTATCACCTCATTCTTGAAGCCCTGGCCAGGTGCCGATCCTGTCCAGCCGTTATCGTATCCGAGAATCTTGTCGGCTAAAGCTATATCGTAAAAGAAGCTTTGACCAAGACTCGCGGGATATAATGTCGTCCTCTTGAAATTTTCCAGTAAAACGCCTGGGAACCTCTTCTTAAGGTTTTCCCTGAGATTCGATTGCAACGACTCGTTGAAGGATGGTAGCTGGAGAGCATTGTTTTCAAGATAAGACAAGCTAGGAACAATGTTTTTGAGTGGCCTAACATCGCCTATCTGTCGTGAGCTATGCAAGTACATGGCAAGAATCTCCGTAGCTAGCGAAGCAAACTTGTTCTGATGTGCTCGTGTCTCGTAGCCTGCATCAGTCTTCGGATCCTGTGGTTGCCTTGCCATCCACTTGAGGAATGTGAGAAGTTGCTCTATCAGACCTTGGCGACTTTGGATATCACCCAGGGCCCAAGACCAATGGTTTTGAGCGGAGGTAACGAATTCGAGCATGGCAGTGAACAGTGGCCATGGTCTATTGGGAGCGTCCAGATCCAATTTTGAAAGCGCATCCAGTGCTCGCGAGAGTAAGGCTTTGTTCCTTGTTCCTTTAGCTGCATCTTTGGACTTCGTTCTCAAGTTCTCTCGCGGCGTGCTTCCGGTAAGAAGGTAGAGCGCAAACCATTGTTGCTTGCAGGTGACAACAGCAGAAAGCAGATTCCAAACATTTTTCTGAATGTCTACTATGCGCAGTGGCTCATCCAGTTGGGATAGAACACTAAGGAAGTTCTTCGCTGTTCTCGGACCCAAGTGTCCAAGGAGAGAAGGTGGCTCTTTTGGACCTTCCGCCTTATTTTGTAGTTGTGGCTCCTCATTGACACGAGTCGCGCCACGAACTAGAGTCTCTAGTAGGAGGACAACCGGAGATTTCCATACATCGCTTGTAGCATACAGTCGAGCCAATAACGGCGTAGCTTTGAAAAGCTGCTGCTCAAGATGCGTCCAAGGCTTGCCAAGAAGTATGGCTACCCGAACAAGAACGTTGGACAGTTCCAAAGTTGATCTTGTCTGATGCTTCCATAGAGCTGCTGAGCTTGTCAATAGCGAGCTCTTGATGATGTCGGCCCCAGAGAGCAAGGAGGCCAGTATTGGGTTGGTGGGAAGATCGTTTTCGGTTTTGGTGAGATAGAGATCCGTGATGTAATCTGCACATGGAGCAATAAGTCTCGTCAACTTCTCACTAAGTTCCGGTGCGTCGTCAACGCTGTATGCTAAGCGAAGAATGGTGGTAAAAGCCTCGCAGATGCCGATGTTGATCTCTAGTCGATCTTCGATGCGATTATACTTCCATGCCAAGGAACTTTCGTAGATGCTTGTGAGAGTACGAGCAAATGTGACTAGCGTGTTGCTCATTATCTTCTCCGAAGTTCCGCTTGTGGATGCATTAGCAGCATTGAATCTTGTCAAGGCCCTGCTGGACGATTTTCGAGAAACTGAACGTTCAACTGCGTCATCCACCAAGGAGTTGAAGAGACGAATGCAGCCGATGAGGAACTCATAGCGACCGAGGACCATTTCAGTACCAATCAAGATGGTCGCTAAGCTTCCGCCGTGACCGTCACCCTCGAGAAGTTTACTTCTCGCTAGCCATGGCCACACTCGATTCGGAGCAATGACTACCAAAGCTTGAAGGAAATGGGTACAGTTCACAAGCAGCTCTAAAGAGCCTTCGTTACTAGGCTCTTGACATAGATGACGAAGTTCCTGCTCAAATATGGAGAGAACCAGGCCGACGGTGTCTTTGTTTTCCGCAGAACCAATCTTCATTTCTTCCAATAGCTTACCGGAGCAGGTGCGTTCAGCATCATGAACTTCGAAGGCGTGTAAGGAAGCGTGAAGCAAGTCGGAAAAGAACTCGATGATCTCGGCTGCAATCTCCAAAGAAGCCGGTTCCCCGGTGGCGACATCAACTTTGTTGCTGCCTACAACATATGTAGAAAGCAGATGCACTAGGTATTGCAAACTGGAATGTTCGTAATCCCACAGAGTAACAAAGGGCGGCTCAGTGTCATCCACGACAATGCCGAAGGTGTTCGCGGCCATGGTCATCTCTTCGGTTGTTCCAGAATAAGTCGCTGAGCCAAGTAGTCTCCGTTGACCGGAGACACTTGATAAACTTGATGGGCTGGAGTTCATGAATAGCGGAAGATGGACGGTAAGGGCTATCTTGTTTTGGTTCTCTTCCTCATCCACCAAGGCATATTCCCGGAAACCTTGGGGCAAACGTTGCATTAAGGTGCTCTTGCGAACGAGCTCCTGGAGCAGTGCTGGCGTTCCATCCTCGGTAGCCTTCTCACCCTTAGTGAGAGCGCTAAAGAACTTGAGGAACGGCGCAATCTCGTAAGGATAACGTCGTGCGGCTTCGTCGATCAGAAGGGGTCTGAGAACTTCCCTATCGGCAAAACAAAAAGATACGATGGGGTCGGCGTAGCGCGGCGTATCGTTTGCAGTCCAGTTCTGGAAGTTTCTGTCGCCGGTCATGATGGCATGGGAAGCGATAATTAGTTCGGGACTGTAAGCCAGAGAGCTGTTGTTTAGGCCTGTGCGGATGATGTGGAGGAACAGCAGGCGGAAACGGTCCCTCGAGACGCGATCTACGACAGTTCCGAAGCCGGCCATGCCGACGGCGAGCAGTTGAGTAATGAGGTGTAGGACGCCATGGGCAACGCATGCCTGTCCCAGCTGACCGAATGGCGACTGTTCGTTCTCCTTCATCTTCGCAATGGGCAATATCGCTTCCTCGAGGGCGGTTGGTGTCGGGAGAGCAACGTTTTGGCCAGGTTCAGCGTCGTTCAGCAGCTCCTGCTCCTCTTCGAGAACAAAAGCCAGCTCGCTGAGTTGCCATGTGATGATAGCCCATGCCATTGCTGGTGGTGTAGCGGGACTGGGACCTAATTGTGCAGCCCCATAAAAGCAAGACGTGATGCGCTCAATCACACCGCTGTCGAGGAGGTATAGCGACGGATCCCAGTTGAGGACTCGGCCGGATTGGACGTCGTCGATAACGAGATGAATCTTAAGGACAGCAACCGAGACTAGCGAAGTGAGGAGCTGGATGAGGGGGATGAGAGGTTGTTGGACTGGCGTAATCTGGGGGTAACAAAGTCAGCATTGCCCATGCAGAGGGGTTAGGGTTATGACTTACGCAGGGGAAGTCACGGAAGAAACAAATCTCTGACATGGTGGTGAACCACTCTTCTATGGTCGAGGTTGGGATGTAGTCTTTCGCGGAGAGGTCGGCGTGGAAAAGAGCGATGTGTAGCAGGTGAACCAGCTCAGTTGTCTGGGCGTTCAGCCATCGTATGGTGGCAGCGTCCTGGAACGCCTCTGGTACGTCCCACGAAAGGCCTGTGTCCATCGCATTCACTCTCACTTTGATGGCGCGGATGCATTTGTCGAGAGCGGGGGCATCGGAAGGCGTCGCCTCTTTCTGGTTCTGCTTCACAGCAATCGCCTGGCCCATCTGCTCGAGCCAGTCCTCGCACACGCGGTAATCGCTGGGGTAGGTATCCGGCATCTTCTTCCGCAGGTCTCGGGCGCCGCCCCAGGCCATGAGCAGCTGGCTGATGCGGATGATAGAGGCGCAGGTGGAGTAGTAGATGTCCATTATGCGCAGGCGGCGCTGGTCGGCCGAGTCGAAATGCGCATCGGTCTGCCCACCCTGCGTTCCGATGATGGAGGATTTGGGGACAAAGGTCGATGCGCCCAGGTGGGAGAAGCCCGCGGCGTCCTGCACACTCAGTGCCTCCTCTTCTGTGAGGCCGCTCAGCAGCTGGATCGACGGTCTGCTCTGCCATTCCTGCACCACCAGCCGCAGCGCAACATATTGCGATATCTTCGCCTCTTTCGACAGCCACAGACTGTCCTCCTTGATCTCATCCAGCTTGTAGTGCCCATCTGGCGACCCCGTGACCTTGGCGGGCGCTACCTCGGTCTCGTACCTCTTCCTCTCCTGCTCAGACGGCTCCGGGAAAGGCTTCCATGGCCGGCTGAGGATGTCGAGATTCTCTTCGGCGCTCAAGAAATTCCGCAGCGGGGCGCTCTTGGAGGCCGTCTTCGGGTCGCAGAGGGCATTGTATGCGACGTCCCAGGACCTGGCTAGTCAGCAGTCAATCCCTATGTATTTTTCCTGGCGGCGGTAAACATACACGAGCTGCTGCTCGCCCGTAAAGCACTTGGCAAGGTCCAGGTCCAGCGTCGGGAGGGGAGCCATGGCGGCGGCACGTCAGTAGAGGATGCTCAGCCGGAGTCCATAGGAAGGAGCGAGCGAGAGCGTGGGGCGTGGGGGGGAAGGCGCAGGAGGCGGATGTCCAATGTTTGCAGACCGTTTTGCTTCTCCATCTATCGCGAAAGTCAAGCTTAGCTCTCGGTCGCGCTTTCCTCGCACGGGCCACAGAGAGCAACCGCGACCGGGACCATTTTATTGTCGGCGGAACAGGAAGGAAGCCCCGACCGACCGACCAGACCACCTAGTTAACTGATAAATGAGGTGACTCACCCCTCGCCCTCTTGCACGCCCCAATTGCACACCTGGCCTGTTGCTGCTATATCTCCCAACGTGCTGGACGGCCTAGATACTCCAAAATGCCCTCTCTCCCCGTAATCGACCATTCGCCTTACCATCCCGAGCCCTCGGCGCCGATAGCGACCGCTTCGAACCTCATCCTGATCGACAACTATGACTCGTTCACCTGGAATGTGTACCAGTACCTAGCACTGGAAGGCGCCACTGTCACCGTCTACCGCAACGACGAGATCACGCTTGAAGAGCTGATATCGAAGAACCCCACACAGCTGGTCATAAGTCCCGGGCCCGGCCATCCCGAGAAAGATGCGGGCGTCAGCAACCAGGCGATCAAGCACTTCAGCGGCAAGATCCCGATCCTCGGCGTGTGCATGGGCGAGCAGTGCATCATCTACAGTCTGGGCGGCAAGGTCGACGTGACAGGCGAGATTCTCCACGGCAAAACGTCGCCGCTCAAACATGATTCCAAGGGCCTGTATGCGAACGTCTCCAAAGACATCCCCGTAACCCGCTACCACTCGCTCGCCGGTACCCGCCAGACCGTCCCGGATTGCCTCGATGTCACCTCCTGGATCGATCGCGAGGACGGCGAGCCCGGCGTGATCATGGGCGTGCGACACAAGGAGTATGTGCTGGAGGGCGTGCAGTTCCATCCGGAGAGCATCTTGACCGAAGAAGGTCGGTTGATGTTCAAGAACTTTCTGCGCATGCAGGGCGGCACTTGGGCGGAGAATGAGAAGCTAGGAGCTGAGACACACGCAAATGCAATCGGAGTCGCAACGAATGGAGCCAACGGAACTGCCAAAGACAAGAAGACCTCTATCCTGGAAAAAATCTATGATCATCGAAAGGCGTCAGTCGCCGAGCAGAAGAAGATCCCATCGCAAAGACCGAGCGACTTACAGGCGGCGTATGAACTGAACCTGGCCCCGCCTCAATTGAACTTCCCGGAGAGGCTGCGCCAGTCCCCGTACCGACTCTCCCTCATGGCCGAGATCAAACGAGCATCTCCGTCCAAAGGCATAATCTCGCTCTCCACCTGTGCACCTGCTCAGGCAAGAAAGTATGCCAAGGCCGGCGCCAGTACCATCTCCGTTCTGACCGAGCCGGAGTGGTTCAAAGGCAGCATCGACGACCTCAGGGCGGTACGTCAGAGTCTGGAAGGCATGCCCAACCGGCCAGCAGTCTTGCGCAAGGAGTTCATTTTCGACGAGTATCAAATTCTCGAGGCGAGACTAGCAGGAGCAGACACGGTTCTGCTGATCGTCAAGATGTTGGATGAAGCGCTCCTGAAAAGACTGTATCTATACTCACAGTCCCTCGGCATGGAACCTCTGGTCGAAGTCAATAATGTCGAGGAGATGGAAATCGCCGTATCTCTGGGCTCAAAAGTGATTGGTGTCAACAACCGGAATTTGGTCAACTTCGAGGTCGATATGGATACCACGAGTCGCTTGATGAACTTGGTTCCCAAAGAGACTATTGTCTGCGCATTGAGCGGCATCATGGGGCCCCAGGACGTCGAGCCATATGCCAAGAATGGTGTTGGTGCCGTTCTCGTGGGAGAAGCTCTGATGCGAGCGTCAGACACCGTGGACTTTATCGCGAAGCTACTTGGCGGCAGCCCTCCAACAAAGTCCTCCGCAACGCCTACCCCTCTTGTCAAGATTTGTGGAACGCGCAGTGTGGAAGCTGCGAAGGCTGCAATCGAAGCTGGTGCAGATCTCATCGGAATGATACTAGCCACCGGAACCAAGCGCACAGTTTCGACAGACACTGCACTTGCAATCTCACGCGCCGTTCACGAGTCAAAGAAACCACAAGCATCTACACCGGCACAGACCTCCTCTAACACCGCCTCGGACTTCTTCGATCACGCATCCTCAAGCCACACAAACAACACAGCGCGAGCACTGATTGTCGGCGTCTTCCGAAACCAACCGCTAGAGTACATTCTCGAGCAACAGCAACTCCTGGACCTCGATATTGTTCAACTACACGGACAAGAACCCATCGAATGGGCGAAACTGATTCCAGTGCCGGTAATCAAAGCCTTCAGCCCGAAAGACAACGGAATCGGTCTACGTGGTTACCACGCACTCCCCCTCCTCGATGCTGGCTCTGGTGGTTCGGGACAGCAGCTCGATCTGTCCGAAGTCAAAAATGCATTGTCACGTGACGACGGTATTCAGATCATCTTTGCAGGTGGTTTGAATCCCGACAACGTGCAAGAGGCGCTCTCAGGGCTAGGAGACTTCCGAGAGCGTGTCAAGGCGGTCGATGTTAGTAGTGGCGTGGAGGAAGATGGGCAGCAGAGCTTAGATAGAATCCGCGACTTCATCAAAGCCGCGAAGCAGGGTTAGCTGATCTGCTGGTTACCCAAAAATAGATAAACATGTTCGAATTATAGATGTATTTTGTACTCTCTCCTTTCCATCCAACATTTCGCCATCGTGTTGTTTAGGGCTTGGGTGGCGTGTCTGAGGTGGACATATCCGTCAAGTTCAATATTCCGAATCTTTTCTTCTTGTCTTGCTGAAAAGACGTCTATATCCCGGTCAAAACCATCTGCACGACAATTTGATCACGCTTCTTGGATGTCTTTCGCATTTGTTTTACAGGTCACGTTTGCAGTGCCGCTCCTCTCGCCGTTTGATTACAACAGACAGAAGCAGAAGTCGCTATCTCTCTTACTTATTTATATTATATCTCTTGGTCCATGGAGCCATGCCCGCCGTCACTTGCGCTCTCCAGCGGACTCTAGCCGTCAAACGACCTTGGCCTATCGCCCCAGTATCACTCATAAGTAAAAGCCGCGCCCCACTCTTGACCTCCAGAGCCACTGAGCGTCTACCCGTCGCTCCCTCTCCTACTCCTTATCTCACGACTCTTCCCCCTTCCCCCAACAAACACGCCATTTCTAGCAACGGTAATTCAACCTACGCCTTGTCGCACTTCGTCGCCCCACCATGGGAGGCTGTCTCAAGAACCTCGTTATAGCTACCGCTGGCGACGTCGGCCCTGGGAAAGGCAACGAGCAAATCAGGAAATGGGTTGTCGCAAACGGTGGGCGCTGGGCCTCTAGGATGCAAGAAGGTGTAACGCATCTTATTGTCAGCAAGGATGCTTGGAAGAAGGGAGTCGATGCAGGTATGTCAAGTCTACAAAACAAGTGTTCTATATGAGCAAAGGTATGCTGATTCTTGGGTCTTACGCAGTTAAACAAGCGGAAGAGAAGGGCGCGTGGATCGTCAGCTACGACTGGCTCGAAGACAGCTTGCACAAAAAACGCAAACTTGCGGAGAAGAAGTACACATGGGCGGTCCTTCGGCGGCAGCGGAAAATGAGCAAGATGATGAAGAAGCTTGGACCGATGGCTGATAGTAAGTACATCTCCCTCTTCAATCTTCTCCCACACTGCTAACAACTCACAGCCAAGAAATTCAAAGAAGGATGTGCGCAAGCACTAGAGGATACCGGCTCAGGTACGTCCTTGTCCCTCCGTCTGCCCGCAAAATCGAAAAGCACGTTCTTCGCGCCCGCCTTGGATGAGCTGCGCAAGAAGAGGGAGGCGAGGGAGAAAGAGGAGCAAGCACAGCGGGAGGCAAAGGCTGAAGAAAAAGCGATGAACATTGCTACGGGGGCGACTAAGGAAGCTGCTCGTGCCGCCTTGATAGCGTTGATGGGTGGTGACTCTGCAAAGCCTGCGAAAGCAGCGTCGAAAGTTGAGTCGAAAAGTGAGGTAGAGGCGAAAGCAAATGCTATTGAGGAATCAACGCCGACACCAACATCCTGGCCATCCCCGTCATCGGAGTCTACAAAGGACGAGCAAGAACAACAAGACATCGATATCGCCAACGGCACTCCCTCGCCCAAACGGGAACCTTCACCCTTCCCTGCCTCCCCCCTCAAAGCTCCGCCAAGCCATTCCACGCCTCCCCTCAAACTTTCTTCCACCCAAGATCTACCCCATCCTCCCCCTCCCGCTAAGAATTCCAAACTCACAGATCTCTACCATATCTACATGGACAACTACGGATTCAGATATGACCTGGAACTGCGGCGGACAAACCCTATTCTCAATACCTTCTCACGATATTCCCTGCGCCTATACGAGAGTAATACGGTCCCGCATGTGTACTGTACATTTGTGCGGTACGTTCCGCCTGGTGGAGCGAGGGATTGGATTCCCAGTGCGGCAAACATTACAGTTGATAATGGAGGTGTGGACAACCTTACGGCCGCCCAAGCACAACTTCAAGACCAAGCCACAAATACCCTAAGCCAACATACATCCACTGCCATCCCACAATACCTCCAAACCACCGACCCTGCCCCAGCCGAAGCAGCCCGTCTCCGCGCCCTCGTCGAAACCCCCACCCCTTCCGCCGCCACAGTTTACAAATCTCTCCCCTGCCCCATGAACTCCCCCTTCTCCGCCGCACTCCTTACATTCCGGCACATATTCCGGGACCTCACGCTCCTAAGCTGGGAAGAGCGCCGCGATGACCCCCTCAACCCCACCAGCAACCCGACTAGACTCTCGACCCAACGTCTCCGCGCCCAGGCCTTTTGTATCGAGCCCTTCATCTGGTGGAACCGGCCCGTCAACGGTCAATTCGGCTTCGAAATCAAGGAGCACATATCGGCCTCGGCTCTAGACAGTTCGTACGAGCGGAACAAGTACGAATTACCCGCCCTAGACAACGCGCTAGGTACGGAGGGGAGTATTGGTAGTACGTTGCTCAAGGAAGCTGAAATGGCGAGACGCAGAGAAGAAGAAAAGCAGGAGACGGAACGACTGAGAATGAAAGAGGTAGAGAGGAAGCGCAAAGAGAAGGAGCGGAAAGAACGTCCGAATTTCAAGAAACCGCTCTTCAACGGCGTGAACGGCGTGCCGACGCAAGATGCTTGGGGGAGGTATCTGCCGCGGCCATCCCCCGGGGCGTTGGATGGGTATAGAACTGCGAGTCCGGGTGCGGGGACGCAGCAATGGCGGCCAAATGCTACATCTACACAAGGTCAAGCTCGAACTCGACCTCATCCGAGTTCGACTGCGTATACGGCACCAAATGGTCTACCGTACTCCTCGTTCTCGCCCTACACGCCGCAGTCTCAACAAAACTTCACGCACAACAGGGACGAGACTGCTAATCCTAATGCTCCTAGCTCCAGAGCCATTGGCCCGCTACGTCCGGCTATCTTCACGGATTTTAGTACGCAAAAGAAGAGGCGTATGTTTCGGGATAAGGAGTGAGTGGCTTTGGACTATTCTATAGTACCGCTGCATTCCTTTCAGGTCGGGATATCGGTGGGACAGACATGGGATTGATGTTTGTCTCGACTATATCGTTATATCGGTTTAGGCTAGGGAAGGAGTGTGATGTATTGGATTATATTTCATCATCGTTATGATATATACTATACATACAAACATATCCTTACTTACTACACAAGTACAAAAATAGAACACTCTTGAAATCAAAAATAAAGATTGCAGACAAATGCGATCCGACAGACGAGGTAACTCAAGCTAAAAGGATCGACTCATGCGTCTATGATGTGGCCTCCCTCCACGACTCAAGCTATCGAGTTGGCCGTTAGTGCCGTTTCGCACAACCATCGACACCCATGCTCCATGCTTCAACAGCATAAACCCATCCAAACTTACTTGACGTTACTATGACGTTGGTCGATTTCGATGATGCGAATCCGTGACGAGCATCGCGAAGTTTTACTTAAGTGGGAACGCATTTTGTGCTGGGGAGGGGCGTTGATGGGCCTTGACGTCAGGGAGTGGGGCTGGCACCATGGTAACGATGTTCGAGGGGATATAAGAATGGGAGGACAGGTGAAAGACAAAGTTCTTTCTTTACTCCTCATCGACACGTTACCAACTCGAAAACCAAACGATATCCATATACTCTTGCCTTCACGAACAAAATCACATCGTAAGTCATCATCCCATCCCACCTCAACCCCTCCCACAATCCCTAACACCCACCAGAAACCTCTCCACACAACCACCACAACCCCACACCAAAATGCCTTCCAAAGCCGAAATCATCGACGAGCGCAAGGCCAACCTCCCGCTCCCCGACCAGCCCCCGGTCGCCTCAGACTTCAACAGCGCCGACGCGCGCACCGTCAACGTCGGCTCCGGTGGCCAAGCTGGAGACCTCTCACACTCTGGTCTCGGCGGCGATACTCTGCGCGAACCCGCTACCACGGACGTCGTAGGAAGCACGGGACGGGAAGCCAAGGATGGGCTGAAGGGTATCCCGAACGATGCGGTAACGAGAGATGCGAAGGATAAGGCGGGATTGGCGCAGACGACGAAGTAAGGGATTGTTAGAGTTGGTATTATGATTGTAATGATATGTATGCTGGACAGCTCCGGCGATGAATGAATCTTATTCTTCAAACTATAAACTGCTTCATCTATATGCCCAATCTTCGTGCCTGTTCAACTATGTTTTGTGAAATGTCTGAGACATAAACCTTCAAATGTCGTTAATCAAGAAATCAAGATTCAATGTATAAAAGTCTTGTTTCTTGCGCCCCTCAAATACGTACATGATGGATATCTATCGATAAGAAATACTTAGGTAGTCGATGCACATTTTCACGTGGAGGTCTTTGCGGACCCATGCTGCATGCACCACGGTGACCCATGTCCCGTCAGATCGTGCCACGGAACTCTTGCCGAGAATCGCGATCAGCATATCGATATCGATCTGCAGTCGCACAATTTCCATGTTTTTCTACATGATGTACAGTGGCATTTCTTCGGTGGAGACGTTTTGCGTATGCGACGTGTCAGGGAGGAATGATGGGCTGCTTGACGTCATGTAGATGCAATGGTGAATTTGTAAGGTTGACGACATAGCTACGAGCTACAGATAAAAGACAAGCTCTAGCTGCCATTATTGCAGAGCTGCATTATCAAACCCAACATCCAAAGTCTTCAGATACCTTCTAGATACCTTCCAGATACCTTCTACCAACTACCTTTTCGAAATCCACCCCATCGATACAGCCGAAGAATAGCAATATGCCTACTTCAGCAGGAACAAAGGTCACCGACCCCCACAGCACCATCTCCGAGTCCGTTGGCGTCGTAACATCCGACTCTCTCGCCGCCGAGTCCCTTAAGGGCTCCGGCTCATTCGGCGAAGGCAACGTCCATGCTGCAGCATCCAAGCAGCCTTCACACTCCACAACCACAAACAACACCGACACATCAGGCTCCACAAAACTTCCCCCCGCGGCTGACGCAGAGGCCCGCGAAGCACAAGAGGGATGGAGTGAGTCGCAGCAACTACAGGCCGCAAAGGGGCTGGGCAAAGATGCCGGCATAGGCCCAACGTACAATGTCAACACTACTGGAGGAAATTCTAGTGTTGGCGGACCTGTTGGAGGCTATGCAGGAGCAAGCGAAAAGGCCCAGGTACCCGGAGTTGGACTGCCAAAGGGAAAGAACTTGACGCATTTGAATGATCTGGAGGGGAAGGGCCAGTTCGGTGAGGTCGGCACCGATAGTGATCCTTCGAGGTTGGCGGAACAGAAGCTCGCGCAGAGGAATGCGCATCCTGGAATCGATGCATCGAACCCGAAGACGTCGGTCGGTCAGGATGGGGGGAGTACGTTCAGTGCACTGAAGGATGAGTCCGCGTAGATGGGGGACGATAGGTTAAATATGGTTTCTTGTGTATAAATTGCTGGAGTGTTGTACGATTGGACGGCGCCATGCTTGTAACGACTACACGAATCAATTCAAAAAGCGCATACTCGAACTCTACCTGTACGATAACATCTGTGAAAGTGGTTCTGAGGGGTAACGGTTGCGCGTACAGGCCGAATGCGCAGGGCACTCCCGAGAGGTGGACCGTGCTCCCCGATAGGGCTGAAACTCAAAGGTGTTCTTTCCTCCGTGCGACGCAATATAGTCATTATTATTCCCTTACCGGCACCCGTCATTCCTTTTCTCCACTTGATTCTCAGTCGTACCGGGCCTGCAGTGCCCATCTTGCGCGACGCGCCGACCCGTGGCAAAATGAACGGTTTCAACGACCATGGCCTCGACGAGGACTCCTTTGGGGCTTCCAAGGGTGGGATTGCGAGCTTTGATGCTTTTCGTAAGTCCTTCCTCCAGTCTTCCAGGTAGAGAGGGGCATTACGGGCCAATCACGGGTCAATCGCACTCGGTGGAAGCTGTTCTGTCACTTCATACATGGGCTAACATCAACCTCAGCCAAAACCAAGAAGACATACCTCACTCGCGGTCGCGACTCCTCGTCCTGGACCGCTCTCCTCCTTCTCACATGCATCTATCTCTCCTGGTCCGAAATAGTCCGCTGGTTCGCCGGCACGACGACACAAACCTTCTCCGTCGAGAAAGGGGTCGCCCACGACATGCAAATAAACATCGACGTCGTAGTCTCGATGCGCTGCGCCGACCTCCACATCAACATGCAAGATGCGGCCGGCGACCGAACACTGGCCGGCGAGATGCTGCGCAAAGATCCCACAACATGGGCCCTCTGGGGCAAGAAGAAGAACATGCATACGTTGAACGACGGCGATGCAACGCACCCGGGCTGGGAAGAGTTTTTGGATGTGCATGACCAGCTAGGCGCAGCGAGGAAGAAGAAGAAGTTCCCAAAGACGCCAAAGGTTCATGGATTGCCGGATGCGTGTAGGATCTTTGGAAGCTTGGACGGAAACAAAGTGCAGGGTGATTTCCACATCACCGCGAGAGGCCATGGATATCTTGAATTTGGGGATCATCTGGACCACACTGGTACGTTGGACCGCGGAGTCTAGAGGCCCGGCGCATGGAATTGTGAAGGCTAACGCGATGGCAGCATTCAACTTCTCCCACATCATCACCGAGATGTCCTTTGGCCCGTACTACCCCTCGCTCGAGAATCCCCTCGATATGACCATTGCCACTACCGACGAACACTTCTACAAATTCCAATACTACCTGAGCATCGTGCCCACCATCTACACCGACGATGCCTCGCTCCTCCCGCTCCTCGAAGCCGTGAACACCAAGGGCGAAGCCCACCCCGCCAAGTCCATCTTCCACTCGTCACACGCCATCAAGACGAACCAGTACGCCGTGACCAGCCAGAGCCACACAGTCCCCGAGAACTACGTGCCAGGTATCTTTGTCAAGTTCGACATTGAGCCCATCATGCTTACCGTAGCGGAGGAATGGGGCGGCTTCTTCCCCTTGTTGATCCGGTTAGTGAATGTTATCTCCGGAGTTATGGTCGCGGGAGGCTGGCTGTGGCAGATGTTCGATTGGGGCATGGAGGTTTGGGGACGCAAGCAGAGAAACCGTGGCACGAGCGGTGGTGTGATTGGAAGCTTTGGTGGGAAGGACAAGTATGCCTATGATTAGGTGGTGATATCACAAAGGATGTATGAGTCTCGAAGAGGGGTGATCGCATTTGTTGGCGTTCGGACATGCTACTTCTTTCCACATTTACGTAACGTCAAACACGGCAAAGGAGCTTTTCCGCACATCCCTGGTGAAGACGTTGTCAACCTGGACTCTGGAGACAGCAGCTTCTCGCCCTCTTTCGTTCAGTCTCACTAATCATGTCCGTATTCCATTTTCTCGTATTGGACTACTCGTGACTTAGATACCGACTTGGATACTGACATGGATGTTGTGTTCGCGAATGGATACGCAAGCGCTGTCCGCGGTGCCCGAGCGAACTATTCGGAACGCTCCTCACAACGCTCAAGTCAAGCATCTAGCAGTCTATATAGCTACCATCACGTCCATAGAAAATACAGATATACAGAAAACAATTCAATCTATTTCTTCATGCTTTATTCCCCTCCAGCCAATCCGCACCACTTATTTTACGAACCCGATCTCTTGGCACAATTTCTCTCCTTTCCGATTCAAGATGAACAGCACCTCCGCGCCGACCGCCGCTCAATGCCGCACCGCTCCCAATTCCTCACCACCCCCACGACCACAACCCCAACCCCAACCCCAACCACTCTCACACTCACCACTCCCACCCCAATTCCGCCGCGTGAAAATGGCCGCTGCGGAAGTCGATCCGTTTCCGTCGATGCAGAAATCTTCTGCGCAAAATGGCAACAGTGGGAGTGGAAGCAATGGGAAAGTCGGTAGGAGGAGAAAGAGCAGCGCACTGGGCGGTGAACTCCCCGGCGATAGCGATGTTGCCGCCCTTGCAACGCTAGGCAGTCCCCCGACTACGCCGACGGAGAGCTCTGTATGTTCTCCATGTTCTTCCATGTTCCGAGAGGAGCTCGTAAAGAGGTGGTGTGCTAATTCAGTCCACAGCGCGAGAAGCCAGGCCGCCGCTCCAAACGTCGAACCATAAAACGGGCCCTCTCCAAATACAAGCGCCTCTGCTTCCGGCACACCTGGCTCTTCCCCCTCACCCTCACCCTCCTAATCCTCTCGCTCTACTTCGTCAACCCGCGGCCCTCGAACCCCATCGCCGCCGGCCTGTTCCTCTCGTACCCGCTGCCCCGGAAATCAGGCGAAGAGGGTCCAATACAGTATGGCAAGGGCGCGCGCGACTTCGCCTTCGTGGCCTTCTACACCATCGTGCTCTCCTTCACACGCGAGTTCCTCATGCAGCGTGTCATCCGGCCCATCGCCATTTCGTACGGCATCCGCTCCAAAGCCAAGCAAGCACGTTTCATGGAGCAGTTCTACACCGCTATCTACTTTGGCATATTCGGGCCGTTTGGGCTGTGGGTTATGCGTCGGACGCCCATCTGGTACTTCAATACTACGGCTTTCTACGAGGGTTTTCCGCACAAGACACACGAGAGCTACTTCAAGGCGTATTATTTGCTGCAGGCGAGCTACTGGGCCCAGCAGATGATTGTGCTGCTGCTCATGCTGGAAAAACCGAGGAAGGATTTCAAGGAGCTGGTGGCGCATCATTTTATCACTTTGACTTTGATTTGGTGCAGTTATCGCTTCCATTTTACGTATATGGGTATTGCCGTGTACATTACGCATGATGTCTCCGACCTGTTCCTGGCCGTACGTATTCCCATCTCCATATTCTTCCCACTCGATTATATGATCTATATTGGATTCAACGCTAACGAAAATGCCGCAGACATCCAAGGTCCTCAACTACATCGACGCCCCCATCGTCGGCCCCTTCTTCTTCGTCTTCATGTGTGTATGGGGATATCTCCGCCACTTCATCAACCTCAAGATCCTCTACTCGATCCTCACCGAATTCAAGACCGTCGGCCCCTACGAACTCAACTGGGAGACCCAACAATACAAGTGCTCGCTCGCGCAAGCCATCACCTTCTCCCTGCTCGCCGCCCTGCAGGCCGTCAACCTGTTCTGGTGGTTTTTGATCTGCCGGATCGCGTATCGCTTCATCGTCAACGATGGCTTGGCGGATGAGAGGAGCGAGTATGAGGATAGCGAGACGGAGGAGGCGGACCGAAAGGAGAAGAGAAAGTCGAAGAACGGGACCACTATTGGTGGCGTGAATGGCACTCCGCAACTTTTGGTTAATGGCGAGGCGGTTTCAAAGGAGTACGAACAGGCTAATGTCGGATCGAAAGTGAAGGAGAGGAAGAAGGGCTCAAGGAATAGTGCGGAGTCATGATCACGTTGTAATGAGCTGGATGTATATGTGGAGGAGGGTTCAAGATGTTTCGGCGTTGCATATTCGCATATTGGGGGTTTTGTCGTTGGTAATGCCCTTCCGGTTGTGTATAATGGGTGCGTGTTACGAGGGTTTTGGATGGACTTGGGAACGTCGATTGGCTTCTTTGCCTATATGAGTTGGGTTTGAGCGGGTGGGTTTCCCTGTATATTTAGCTGAGGTCGGGAGGGGTGTGTGTCTATTTGCTTTGGGACGAGCGTCGGGAGCCTTGGTCGTTTTCTTCTTCTTCTTCTTCTTCTTCTTCTTCTTCTTCTGTTCGCTTCTTGGCCTCGAGATGCCTCGAAAGGGAGAAGGGGGGTTTATAAAGGGAAGATAGGATGAGAGGTCTTGTGGTATTTATTGTAAACCTCGTGTGCTGCAAGTCTGCTGTTAGGTATATGGTATGTAGACTCTACGGGCAATGTCACTAGTTTTCATCATATTGGAATCTTGCACTTGGTTTATTTCGGATGTAGGTACAGGCTTGAAGCTTTAGGGATAGAAGAGGTTGCATAGTGGAAATTCGCGCAATGTTTTTTTTTCGTCTTCTGTGCTTTCTCTGTACGGATATATCTAGATGGTTGTCGGAAACCCCCTCCCATCGCATGGTACTGTTTCTAGTAGACCCTGTTGTATCTATCCTACGGCAATCAGCGCATCGGCGGGCTGGGGCGGAACATGTATGTGAGTAAGTAAGTAAGTAAGTAAGTGAGAAAAAACTATGGGGTTAGTAGATACCTCGGATTTGTAGAGTGATGCATGGAATGGGACCCGATGCAACGGCACAGCTGGAAACAACACCCTCGTTGTCGGGATGGTAATCGTCCTGGCCGAGGATTTAGGATGCTGATGCTGATGCTGATGCTGATGCTGATGCTGATGCTGATGCTCTGGAATGCGGGTTAGAGGTTTGGAGTACCGCAGCATCATTCGTAGTAACATATATATATGGGGATAGATAGAAGGATCCTAGGGAGATAATGTCACTGTCGGAGCACTGGGATTGTTTGGGGTGGGGTTTTATATGGGTTTTTGGGTATTATTGTAGGCTTATGAAGATGAGGAGTAGGAGGTTCTGACGAAGCTGGGTGTACGATATAATATTTGGTTGGATCTAAAGTACTATGGGTGGGGGTGGAGAGGTGTTGAGTAGGAGGGATGATTGTGGGGGTTTGCGTGTAATGCCGATCCTAGCGGTGATGCTGAGGTATCTCGGAGATTGAAAAAGGAGGATTGGGAAGGGGTTGGGAAGGGAAATGTAGATAAAGGTGGGATGTATCGGTTGATGGATCTCGAGTAATGGGGATCAAACCCTAGATAAGCCCTCGCTAAACCAATCGACAAAACTAGTGCGGCATCATGAGGGCACGGAGGCCCAGTTGTCTGTAGAGATGAGGTCAGTACAAGTATCGGATCTTGAGGACCGTGCTTAAACTTACCCTGGAACCAGTGTTGGAACGACATTGGATGGATATCTGGGAAGGCTGCATTAAGGTAGGTAGGGATAGGAAGGTCGTAATGACCCTCTGCAGTTTCGATGAGGGTTGCAAGACGACGTTGCCTAGGGATATCACCGGCCATCTGCGCCATGGTCATTTGGTATTGGAGGCCGGCGGGGTTCTGCCACTCGACGTTGTAGAACTGGCGGCCTGAAGAACGTTTAGTCAAACCAGCGCAGATAATTAAGACCAGTGAAGATAACGTACCTCTACATGTCTGGATCAAATCGATAAGCTGCTGAACACTCATCCTGTCTCCACTCATCGACATCTCGTGGGGCCACGATGGCATGTCCAACGACCGAACAACGAACCGTGCTACATCATACACCGACGTGAGAGTCAGGTAAGAGATATTCTGGGCAGAATCGTAGACCGGAGCTACGGCTGTCATGTTCCTAGGATCGGCAATGTATTCGCCTTCGTTGGCGAATCCAGTATTGACTCCGATGCGTTGCGAGATCATGCCGTTGACGGAGAACCTTTCGTAAAAGACCCCGCATACGAAGATGGTGGATTGGATGTGTCCACTGTAGTGTTGGAGCCGGGCTAGTGCGGCATTCCTCCCACGATCGAGCATACCATTCTGTCCTCGTAGTGCTGGTCGGCCTTCGAATTCAGCCGGGGCGAATCGACGGACTCGACATGCTACTGAAGCGTCGATCAGGCGGATTTGTGCGTTCGCGCTCACTGTCGATAGGACAGTGTCGACGCCCATGAGGGCGTGTTTGATGGAATCTGGATCGTTATAGTCCACAACCTGGCACTGGTATCCTTGGGAAAGTAGTCCCGGTTGTGGCTTCGGTGGGTTAGTAAATGTCTTTGAGAGGTTTGAATGAGCTATGGAGATGGGGATAATAAGAGTAAAACACTCACGTTTCTGGATAGGATGATGAGCTGATGACTTGTGGAGTCGTGTATCTCGCGGGCTATCAGGAGAGCCAACTTGCAGGTGCCGGCAACGGCGACACGCATTATCGTCATGGTAAGAGTTGATGTATGATTGATAGTATTTCAAATAGAGAGAGAGAAGACGGATAGTAAAGTTTAAGGAAGAAGATAGAGCACTGTTTATACTGCGTTGTAGACTACAAGTAGAATTCGGCTTTTGCCCCTATAAGAAATGGGGCTCTTGACAGGTTCTTACACTGACAGAGAAGGTGTGTCTTGTGAGTCATCAAGATATGAGATTGTTAAAGACGGCAAAAGGGCGAACAGGTACCCCGAAATGTACGAGTTGCCGAGAGTAGCTTAGGGGATGTGCAAGAAAAGGCGTCAATATTTGCTAGACAAGTCCCGTAGGATGACCAGGGATGGGCATTGGCACCAATGAAGCAGCTGCGTTCACTATGTCAGTCGACATATGGTGTGAATGATGCGGAGAAACCTTCAGCGGAACAGTGCTGCCTCTGGAGGAACAGCCTCCGCTGCCCAGTCGGAACTACAAGAAACCCCGGTTTGGAGACAGTATGGATCCTTTGACGACGAGGATGTATTCATAGATAACATCTAACACAGAAGCTTCTCGTTTGCCTTATTAACGCCTCTTCGCGATACCAGTTCATCTCCGATCCGGAAAGATAACCTGATTCGTAGGAGCAGTGCAGTAAATATATTGTGTCTGGGCTTAATCGGCAATGGTCTCGGTAGGTAGAGAGCTAGGCGGGAGCCGTTGACAAGCCACCTATCTGAAATAACGATAGTGATGCCTAGACGACATGTATTGTGGTGTGCTCCACAGTACTTTGGTGGAGCATGCAAGACCCTGGGCAAACAACTGCCTTCCTACCGGTGCTATCCTTGCTATGGTAGCATATTGTAGGTTCTCTTACTTCATCCGAGCTTTGGCTGAGTCCAATGAAGAGGCCGATCCTGGGGCCGCAAAGAAGATGGCGTCTTGGGCCGCCTGGGCGATAAAGAGAACGACCGGGGGATTTGAAGGCCCGCATCGGTTCGCAGGCTTCAGCCCTAGGGTGGCAAAATCCCGCCCGTGAGGTTCACCTTACACCGCAACGTGAATGTGATCATTCTCTCGGAAAGTTCTAATGCGGCTAAACTGCATGTACAACAGGGAGTTTGCGCCGCTCTTATTTTTGATCTCAGCTGGCCAGAACCAATCGGATATGAAACGAGTAAGATGGTACAAAAGACTTTGCGATGCGTCACTATGAGAAGGGTGTTGGGACTCGTCCCAAAGAGGGAATTGGGGGCTGAAATCCGGTGAAGTACCCATAGATGTACATTTCAAGGTTCGCGGAGTTTATAGGACGTTGTGCAGGTGAAGTATAAGGAAGAACATAGACTAAATAAAAAAAAATACAGCACACTTCTTTGCTGGGAATAGTCCAGAGTGTCTTTCATGTGGTGTAATGACTGAGGAAATAACGGCTGGCAGCGCTTCAAGTGTTAGCGCGAGACTGAAAGGGCTGAGAAGATGCTCCAGGCAGAGAACGAAGAAGAGCTGAAATGATTGGTGCAAGCTAAAACGTGCTTCTGCCTTGACTGATATGGTTCAATACCGGTGACAGTGGAGCATGTGCGCACCTGAGAACTGAGAAACACGCGTTGTAATGGCCAGAAGGAGGATATGACTGTTGACAATATCCGGGGTTAAGAGTAGATGCATACGCAACGGCAATGCTCTGCAGACGCTCAGCTCCATCTTACGGTGTTGCCTAAGTGTTTGCCTTCTTCACGCAGAATTGGCGCCGGTCATGATGAGTCGATGATTATGGGAGACAAGAGAAGGATGGAGATATCGAATTGATGATCGAAAAGATGAGATGTAACGTTGGAGACAGACGTCTAAACACCAGACATCTGAGGTCGTCCATGCCCGTAAGCGACATTGATTAGATAAGGAAAAGGAGACTAGTGTCATCACGTGTGAACGCGTCAGTAGTTTCCTTTAATGTCCGTCCTGGCATCAGATCACAATTCGCACAAAGTGATTAGCATGATATACAAGGCCATTGCATCCAAGCCACGTAGCTGTTTAATGTCAAATCATTCATCGCGGTGCAATTGGATAGTCGCGTCCATACGCGTCGGCACTACGCGCGGGTCTGTAACCGCCGCTGCTCATGAGCGTGTCTTGTTGAATAGACCGAACTGTTGGGTAGCCCATAGCCCATGTCCCCCTCTTTGAACATGATCTGGTCAGTAGACTGCTTGAATTGAAGGGGCTTGACTTGACGGGGCTTGAATTGACGGGGCTTGAATTGAAGGGGGGTGCTTTTGTCCGATAGCTTGCCTGCCCGATAGCTTACCCCCCAATGCCCATACCACCCATGCACGCGAACATCTCTCGCAGGCTCGTAAAGCCAGCAATCGTAATATTATGCATATCCCGTTCAATTTCCGCATAGACGGCGCACAGACAGCCAGCATGGGGAATGTGCAATGCTAGATGGGGATGCAAAACATAGCTAAAATGCTCTGTGCTCGGAGCTCCGCCTCGGCCCGTGACGCGATTGACGCGATGCTTCAACGCGTCCGATGTGGTCTCGCTCATCAACACCTCCCCGCGAGTTCCGTTCCCCCTTCATTCCCATATTCCTTATATCCCAAGCTCCCATGCTTTGCCCTTGTTGATCTTTCGTTTTTCTCAAATCGTGCCAGCCCCGTAGTCAGCATGTCCGATTCAACCACACCCACGTCGTCGCCCAAAAGCAGCAGTAGCCCCAATTACTCGTTCCTGGTCCACTCGCCCTCCACAGTCGCCAATGCCTTGCCCCCAGAGATACAGCCCGCCGACAGACCTCTCGCTCGCCAGAAGAGACGGCGCACAAGGTATGCTCTTTTTTTTCCGGTCTTTACCTCAAGACAGGTACAGTTGGTATTTTGGTTGGTTTGCGCGACGCGTTTGGGCCGTGCGCTCAACATCGTGCCTGCCCCGCTTAAGCCCGCACCTTCCATTATCACGATACTGACCACAACCGCTGCACAGCAAAGAAGACGAGGAAGTTTTGGTAGACGCGTACCGACGGAACCCCAAGCCAGACAAGGCCGCACGCATCGAGATCGAAGCCAAGGTCGCGTTGGGTGCACGGGAAATTCAGGTAAGTAGCTAACCGTTTCGTTCCACGTCACAACGCATGCTAACCTCCGCAACGATCTGGTTTCAAAATCGCCGTCAGAACGATCGTCGTCGCTCCCGGCCTCTCGACTCTTCTATCCTGATGTCTTCTTCTTCACTCATGTCGGACCCGCCGGCCGAAGACGAGACGAAAGCGCTCGACGTCGAGGAGCGCGTTGAGCTAGAGCAGGAAGCCGCCGAGGAACGTGCGGAGGCTGCAGATCCGCCCGCAGTCGACTCGGCTGCCGAATCCACCGACAGCACCAAGGCCACGACTGAAGATGCGCCTACCGAAGAGGCTGCAGCGCCTGGGGTTGACTCTCAGGATGCGGTAGCCTTGAATGCGATACCGTCCACCGACGCCCAGGCTGCCGACACCGCTGACGCCGTCCCGACCGAGGAGGTCAGCTCGCAGCAGACCCTGTCGTCCTCACAAGGCGCTTCGCAACCGCGCACGTCCTGGATATCGAACCGACGCAGCGCGTCTTTTGTACGCAACAGCGAAGACTATGCACCCGAATTTATCACCTTCCCCAGTTCCTCGCAGACTGCGCCTCAGCCCATGCCCCAGCCCATGCCCCAGCCCACGCCCCAGGTTACCCCAGCTCCAGAGTTAACGCCATCCGCCACCAAGTCGCTCAAGCGCAAACACTCGTTCGTGCGCATATCAACAAATGAGGATGGAACGGCGCGTATTGTGACCGACCTAGACAAGTCGCCATCCCCAACCCACCCTCGAACGAGTCAATCTTCCTTTTCGCGCGCTGCTGCTGGCCTTCGAAGGAGTTACAGTGCTGTTGGCTTGAACGAACGCTTGGTTGCTGCCGCCGAAGGTCGGAGTCCAAAGCTGCCTCGGACGTCTTCTAATGTCGGCCGGAGCAGGGATTCGCGTGCTTGGGAATTCTGGTGCGATCCGGACAGTCGTCACAACACAAGCTTGACTGCCCGAGCAGAGCAGGAGGGAAGCGGAAGCGCTGCAGATGCGATTGGATTGCTGCGCGCGAATCGGAGGATACTGTCACAAAACCAAGCGCGTCAGAACACCCCGGTCATATCTCGTGCCCAGTCCGGCAAGATGTCTAGCGAGAATGGTGTGCGGAAGCCGCGAGGTCCTATGCAGCGCGCATCTACTACATACGGCCGGCTGCAATCGAAGGCGAACAGGAAGGGATCCAATTCAAGCGAGTCAGATGAACTTCCTCAGACTGAATCCGACAAGGAGAACTGGGAGCCGCAACATCCACAATCACGCCGCTCAAAGCACTCAGGCCATCCCCTTGGGTCTCAGCGCCCTCGCCAGGTTCTGGGGGAGAATACCGAAATCATGTCGCAGAGCCAGAGTCTAGGTGCCATGATGGACCGAGAGAAAGGCACCACACCACGCAAGGCCGGCAGGAAAGGCTCAAATCCCGAAGAAGACGAAGAGCTGCGGTCATTCATGAGCGGTAATGGCGATGGGAGTGGAAGGACCACAGTCAGTTCGGCAGAAGAGGCCGGCTGCGTGGAGGGCTTACTGAAGTTGAGTCAGGGCCAGTGGAGGTAATCAACGGGCGGTTGATGGCTGTATGACCACGTGTCAACCTTGGAGTTACTTTGGAGTATATGTTTTCAGTGGCGGTTCAATTTCATCACATGCATTGCGTGAGGCGCCGCAGGAAAGGTATTTACGACATCTGGAAGGGAGAACTGGCGGCGTATTGAAGGTCTATCCTGGGCTACTTTTTGTATTAGTTACAATATTGCTACATGCAGTAATACCGATTTCATTTGTCATTGACTCAGATACCCTTGTGCATGAGCACGAGTTCTTGGAACTGACTTTGGCAATACATATTGAACTCATCACTCCTGCTCAGAACGAATTATGCAAACATCCAGTGAGCCCGTCCAAACTTGTCTACTCCTAATTTCAGACAAGGGATACGATATCAAAGTTACCTACAGTTCTAAAAGGTGTACGGAAACGAATGACGTAGGACTGTAGATACCTTCCAGAGTATCTATTACCTGGGTATGCTAGTCCCAAAACGGACTTACTCTTGGCGGCTACAGCAAGAACGAACATCTGGAATTCTTTCTCGACCATACACAAGAAACCCACCACGCACGCAAAAACACATCTCAAGCGCCTCCTCCAAGAACCATGAGTACCCCAAAAGAACCCAATTCCCACCACTCCACAATCCAAGCTCCAAGAGTGGTCAACCCACGCCCCTTCCCCGCAGTAACAGGCGGATGCTTCTGCACCAAAACGCGGTTCCGTCTCGACGCACCACCACTATTTTGCTTCGCATGCCACTGTTCCGACTGCCAAAAGCATACCGGCTCCGTCTACGCATGTTTTGTCTGCGTTCTCTCGTCCGACATTACATACGGCAGCACGCCTCCCAAAATTACCAAAACAGCCCACTCCTCAGGCCTCATACGGCGCACGGCGAGTTGCGGTATCTGTGGCACACATCTCTGGGCTAGCGGCGATACGAGCCCGATTACGAGTGATGTTAAGGTGGGAACGCTGGATCATCCAGAGCTTATGGAGCCGGATGTGCATTCTTTCATCGAGAGTAAGATTCCTTGGGTGGGCATCCCGGATGGCGCGAGAACTTGTGAGGGTCCGTTTGATTTTAGGGAATATTGGCCTAAGGCGAGTTTGAAGAGGTTTGATGATGCGGTTAAGAAATATGACGAGGAGAAAAAAGAGAAGGGCGACGTTGATGGAGGGAAGGATGGGGAAAAGAAGGATCTGACACCTACTGCAGAGAAGAAGGAAATCGGTGGTGAGACAGAGGGTGAGGTGGAAGAAACAGACAAGACGCCTACTGCCCAGTCGCCGGATGAGAAGGAGGAGCAAGAGGACGACGTTGATGACGACGACGAGGAATTTGAGAGGAAGGCGAGGGAGACTGAGTTGGCTTTACTGGAAAGGTTGGAGAAACTGACTCTGAAATTGGATCAGCAGAAGCCGGAGAGCACTACGAATTCTTGAGGGATTCAGTCGAACACTAAACTTCCTGGCCACATTACTAAGCTCCGTGGAGGTGCAAAAGTTGTGCCAGAAATACGGCTTTGAGTCGTCATAAAAGGACCAAATTTCAACCTGTACTCTATATTTAGCGACCACCCAACCACCATCGAATAACACAAATGAACCATTTGTGTTTCACGTAGGCCTCACAATTCACGGTAGCTGTCACCTATTATGCTCCCCATGAGTATGAGCTTCCGCAGACTTTGTCAGCACAACAAGAAAAGTGGGATCTTGGCCATACGTAGATTTGAGACTAGCGTGAGCGTTTTACTTCTCGGAAACATTCCGCCGCCTCTCTTCACACAACAAACCAACAAACATGCGTCCCGAAACCGGTTAGACGCAAATATAACTCTATCCCCGTAGAGTTAGAGCAACCGGACTTCTGTAAGCTCATACGTCACTTATGGCGGGGTAGCTGGGGTCTAAGTGAGGGGGCAGAAGGGAGGCTCACGACTATCATACTGTTATGCGCAATCCTTGCCCGCATAAAGGACTGCAAGTGGTGACAAGTTCGGGATGGATGAAAAAGGGAAATCTTCGGAATGGATGTAGCCAATTGGCTAGCGGATGCAATGGTGGTCGGCACGATTAACGTCTTGGAACGAGTGAGGATACGAATGGAGGTTGAGGCCAAGATGGTAGTGCTGTGGGGTTAGTATAACTAGTGGAAGGGACGCCGGACTGAGGTGGTTGTCTCTTTGGAATCATTTCTGTTCTCACAAGTCAATCATATACCAAAGTGCACTGAATCTTCTCATCTACACCCCCCATCAATCAAAAAGCAATGTCCACACTCCACCGCAACCCGCCCTTCCGTGCCGAGCACCTCGGCTCCCTCAAGCGTCCCCAAGACCTCCTCGATGCCCGTTACAAGGAGGGGAAATCCACTTCGGAACTCAAGCCCTTCGAAGACACGGCCATCAAAGACATTGTAAAAACGCAAACCGACCTCGGTTTCCGCGGCATCAGCGATGGGGAGTACAGACGCCACATGTTCTGGGGCACTTTCTGGCCCGCTCTCGACGGTATGGAGGAAGTGAATGACCCACCCATCGACACATTCCGCAAGTACGTCCCAGACATCGCGGCGTTTATGGAAACGGGACATAAACCCGGAGAAAGCGTGTACTGCGTGGGGAAGATCAAACATACCGGGAAGAGCACGTATGTAGAGCAGGTGGAGTATTTGAAGACGTTGGTGCCGAAGGAGAGGTGGGGGGATATTAAGTTGACGGTTACAGCGCCGAATTGGTAAGTGATGATAACATGGATTGTATAGAGGGGTGTGGAGTACTGATTCAGTGGTAGGTACCATCTAAGATATATTGATGGCAAAGCGTATCCCAAGGACGTGTACGCGAACGACAAAGAGTACTTCGCCGACATAGCGAAAGCGTACCAAGTCGAACTCGACATCCTCTACAAAGCCGGCCTACGAAACGTGCAATTCGACGACCCGAATCTAGCCTGTGAGCCCCTTTCCCCATCCCATCCACCCACAATCCCCACACTGACCCCCAAAACCTAGACTTCTGTTCCGAGAAAATGCTCCAAGGCTGGAAAACCGACACCAACAACACCGTCACTGCCGACGAACTCCTAGACCTCTACATCGACCTCTACAACGACTGCGTCAGCGCCGCGCCCGCGGACATGCACGTTGGCATCCACCTCTGCCGCGGCAATTTCGTCGGGTCGCGCCACTTCAGCGAAGGCGGCTACGACCGCATCGCCACCAAGCTCTTCACTACGCTGAACATGCACACCTACTATCTCGAATACGACACGCCACGCGCCGGCGGTTTCGAGCCCCTGGCGCATTTGCCTAAGAACAAGAATGTTATCTTGGGCGTCATTACGAGTAAGTTTCCGGAAATGGAGGATAAGGAGGAGATGAAGGAGAGGATTTTTCAGGCGGCGGATGTTATGGCGAAGGGGCAGGGGGAGAGTAGGGGGGAGGCGTTGAGGAGGTTGGGGGTTAGTCCGCAGTGTGGCTTTGCTAGTCATGCTGAGGGGAATCTTATTGATATTGAGGGCATGAGGAAGAAGTTGGGCTTGGTTAGGGCGATTGCTGATGAGGTGTGGCCAGGGGAGCCGTGAGTGGTTAGATTTGTTGGTTGGTTGTGTTGTTGTGGGGGTGTGAATGTAGTGGTTAAGTATGGTTAGCATGATTTACAAAGGCACGAAAGGGATGGTTGTTGGTTACTTTGGACATATGAAAGTGATATGATATTATGTGGTGGTACTTTAACACCCTATGTTTGAGGAGAGATGTCTAACTACACGCCTGATGAAATCCGGGGAAGGAATTGAAATTGACAAAGAAGACCCACGATACCTCTCCAAATAGAAGTAAGACCATGCCGTAGAAAATCAAAGGTATGAAGCAACGCTAGATCGCAATTTGACTGTCTAGATTGATAATCGAGGAAGTATGCAATAATGAGTATGAGTGTATTGTCCAGCTCATTGTCCGAAAGAATGACGTCGCTATGAGAAGTGACCATGAGTGATGACAGAAGACTTTAAAGGTCGAACGGTGTGGTCGTCGATTACACGTAAGCATTGTGCGTTGTAGAAGCCTCGCCTTCTTCCGTAACACTCCAATTCTTGCCAACGTAGATGCCGTCATCGCTCAAGTTCTTCGCATGGCGTGGGGAATTCGGACTGGTAGACTCCTTGCCACTGCTTGAATAAGTGCTGCTAGACAAGATGGTGTTCTTCTCGCTGTTCTTGCTCGCGTTGGTGGATGCGTGGTAGAACTCGCCTTGGAGCAAGCGCTGATGACCGTCGGGACCGCGAACAGCGACGCTGGCATCATTGGCAACGAGACCAGCCCAGATGGCGGAGAGCGGTAGGAAGATGCATATGATGGTCGTGCCTTGGGATGCGAGCTCAGGTACTTCTTCGTAGAATTGGAGACTAGTAAAGATGGCTGATGGATATTAGTCTTGGTTCGGGGAAATATAGAGGACGCGATGAGAAGACTTACCTGGGATCGTCATGGTCTGGCAGCCCATGATGAAAATAACTTGCATGGGTCCGAATTGGTCCATTCTCATCTTCCTACGCTGGACGATGGCCTGGCCAAGCTTGAAAGTGAAGACGCAGCAGTAGAGCCAGACGGCGACGGCTTGTGTGATGTACATGTCGTTAACGATGTTGATGTAGTCCGACATGGTCTCGTTCTTCGCAGACTGAATGTTGATGAGAACAGAGACCGCGAAGCGGAATCCGATGGCGACCAAGGCCATAAAGGTAGTGACACTCATGATGATGAGGCGATGCAGAGGCTTGATCGTGACGCAGACAACCCAAACCTGGAGACTCAACGATATCATGATGCAGGCGATCAGGACGACAACGAGGCAGTTGGTAGCGACGGTGTTGCCGTACTCGATCTTGGTAACGCGTGAGTAGTCGTTGGCGACAACCGAGTACGGGTGGTAGTAGTCCGTAGTGAGCCATGTAGACTGCACGATCAAGCGAGTGCAGTTGAGAACCAGGCAGAGGGCGTTGATGATGAAGACGGCGGACTTGCGCCTATCGCGCTTGGTGAGGAGTAGGAGAACGAGAAGCAGGATGATGGACGCTCCGATCTGAGAAGCCCAGTTGATGGCTAGGCGGATGCCCCACTTTCGCATGAAGTCGAAATCACCCATGTTGGTCTCAAAGGGGTGGCCATCGGAGCCGATGAGGGTGAAGTTCTGAGTCCACCTGTCGAGGTTGGGATCAACGGTGACGTTGGACATGGTGTTCAGAAGGTTGAGATGGGTAGAGTGCTGATATGGGCAGACACGTGGGTTGTAGGGAAGAGTAGACAAAGAGTGGTGCTACCAAAAGCCACCACGTGGATGATTTGAAAGAGAAGTGGAAGTGGAAGTTGACGAAGAAGAGTGTGATAAAGGAAAGAAGTGGGAAAGACAGAAGATATGTGACTTAGAGATACAGCGAACAATACTTAGCAGTACAATATGTCTTGAGCGTCAAAACGAGCAGTGGTCCCGTAGTAGGGAAGAGTTGGCGACCGACGCAGAACAATACTAAGGAGACATCCGAGTGGGGAGCTGAGGGTTTCACCTCACTTACGCACTTCTTTCCCACTTAATTATCGAGGTGAGCAATAGCATGTTTGAGACTTGAGCTTCTTAGTATTGTTCGTGTAACAGTCACCGCCCCCGACCGCCAAAGCATGGTTGCTTTGGTTAATGATAGGTATTATCTCGCAAATCAATGCAGCTCTTCGCCTTTCATTTCGATTATACTCCATAGCTATTCGCGGAGGCTCACACCCTTTGGCTTCGACAGTGCGGCGCGTTGCTTTTGGACTGCTCCAAAATGGTGGTGGTGTTTAGCGAGGACTCTTAGTATTGTTCTTCGAGAGGGGGTCTGAGCTCTCATACATCGGCTTATTTGCTTTTGCAGCCTCCAAGGTATCGGGTGTAATACTCGCACCTCGCAGCCGATCAAAAGTTCTAGAAACGCATGTAGAGATATTGGGCGAACTACTGAGCTTTTGTCGTGTCGTGACGAGGACGATGGGATGGTGGAATACGCAAGAGTGAATGCTAGCAGGTAGTCACGCTAGATCCTGTTTGGACTAGCGTATTTGACATAGGAAAGCGCAGTGCTCGTGACAACGCGCATCATCGTCGAAACTTCAACACCGTTCCATCGACGCGTCAACGCGAAGCAAAAATGGCGTGGATGTTCATCGAAAAGGACGCGAAGGGGGCATGGGTCCGAGACCTCCCGATCAAAGCGGGTAAAGGGCAGACATTTTGGCTCACCAAGACGCCGGCAAACTGGCACCCCATTCCCCACAAGGCGCCGCAGAGCGTCGTATTCGGCATTTTGAGTAGATATCACCGCATCCAAGCACATTGCAACTACTAATAATATCGTAGAGTTTGAGACGTGGGGCGCGCGATTGGAGGCTCGCAATGAGCCCATGACCGTTATACCAGCTAGTCCACAGACGGATACTACAGTTGGAGTCGGTGCGTCGGAGGCATACGTCCTGCAACCTTCGTCCGAGGGATATACTGAAGTCCTCCTGCTACGAAACGGCGACGTTCTAAACTCGTCACGTGTACCGAACGCACATATTGTGCTTAAGTGGCGAGCGTCAGAGGTTCAGGTCAATTCCTCAGAGACGCCAAAAGGTGAGATTCCAGACTCTGAAGATGTGTCGGCGGATGCAGAAGCCCGGAGCAATCCAGGAGCCGACACTGAAGATGACGAGGACCTCGACCAGACTGTCACAGACGTCCAGATTGTCGCATCAAGGGCAACACCGCTGCCGTCTACAGCCCGCACCCAAGTGATCCAGGAGACACCCACTACAAATCATACTAACAAGGCGCTCTCCAAGTCTTTCTCTGCCGCCCCTCAGAAGCATGAAGATAGTGACGATGCAGTACCAAGTGCAGAAGAGGGAGCACCCAAGGATGGTGAGGATGTAGAGATGATCAACGGCAAGGACGAGACACCGGCGCCCAGTGAGCCCGTCTCAAACCGACGCAGACACCCCATCGTGAAGATCGACAACAGAAAAAACAAGCGACAGAGTCCAGGCGCAGAGGAAAAAGAAGCCCTGAACCTCCCGTCTCGATCAGCAAAACGCCAAAAGTCCGGGGATGCCGCTGAGAAGACTGAGAAGGCCACACCGGGCACTGCTCAGAAAGCTGCACCGAAATCGACAGCGAAGGGAAAAAAACGCCAATCTAATATCACCCAGGAAGCAACACCGACACCCCCTCGCTCACAAAGAGGCTCGCAGAACTCTTTAACGGGTGATTACGAAGGAAACCCTCCTCGTGTCGTATTCAGCAACTCTTCCATCAAGCCTAATAGTCAGTTCATCAAATTCCTCAAGAGCAAGGATGGAGCGCACGTGGACAAGGTCGATGATGAGTGCAACGTCCTTTGGTGAGTCTTTCTCATTCCTTATAGCCAGTACTCATAGCTAACCCGTTCCAGCGTGAAAGAAGGCTCTCTCGTCAAGACCCCGAAACTTCTCCAATCCATCGCCCTAGGCATCCCGATTGTAACCGATAAATGGCTCATCGACTCCTCCCGTGCAGGCCGTCTGCTTCCTCTAACCTCGTACATCCCATCCGCTCCCACGCAAGAAAAAGAATGGAACTTCTCCTTCTCGGCAATCTGGAACACGCCGCAAAACACCCTTTTCGACGGCTACATCATTCACTTCACACCCGCACTCAAGAACGACTACGCAACTTTCGCCGAGATCGAACAAGTCTGCAAGGCCGTCGGCGCGAAGAAAGTCGTGAGTAAGAAGCCGACACAGAAGGATGCGGAGAATGAGAACACGATTGTGTTGGCCAAGGATGAGACGGATGCTGAGGCTGTGGATGGGGCTTGCTTCAGTAAGGATTTGCTGACGAATAGTATCCTGAGGGGAGCGGTTGATCTGGAGAACGAGGAGTTTATGTTCGTGGCGAAGAAGGCGGGAGAACAATCGGCGAAGAAGAGGGGAAGGCCGAAGAAATGATAGGTACTTCGTGAGAGGGAAACGGGCCACGACGATGCGATAATAAGGATAATGGACACGGGTATTAATCTACGGGGCTTACCACAATGCTGGGTGTGGGTTTCTAAGCATTTTCTGGCATGGGCATAGCGTGGCGGTATCTGTTTTCTGTGTTACATGGCACCATGACGGCGAAAAGGGGGCAGACATTCATACAACGAAATCTGGCACGATATTGTACTCAAGGCTTCGCGTACAGTCGATCGATGGATAATATATACACCAAAACAACATGGTCTCTATTGAGGAATTTCCGTCTCAGAGGAAGAATAAAAAATGTCGTAATCTACTCAAACCCCCATTATCCGAAAAGCCCCAGGCATACATGTATGCTACAAACCACCCATAACACACTCACACTCACTCCACCTCCCTTAATCGACTCCCCGGCAAAAATCCCCCCTTGGACTTCTGCAACCCCATCTTCGCAAACGACGGCACAGGCGCACCATTAAGATGCACCTTGACCTCACCCCTATTTCCCTTCCTATCCTCTTTATCAATCCCAGCAGCGCCAACACCAGCACCAGCACCGCCACCCTTCCCTTCCACCGAAGCCCCAAAACTACTCCCACTCCCCGTACTATCCCCACTACCCTTCCTCCTCCTAAACCCCTCGGAACCCAACAAACCCCTAATGCCGCCACTCTTCCGGGCCGGCAACTCTCCCTTTCCAGCCGTAGCTACGAAGAGCAGGTACTTGAGGTTCGGCAGGGTGTGTCTGATGTCGATGGGGCGCAGACCGAGGGCATTCGATAGCACCTCGATGTTCTTGTTCACGAGGAAAACACCGTATTCGAAACGGTACCGCACGACGCCTTTGGGAAAGAGCGGGTATGTTCTTGGGTTGTTGTGTGGATTCGCGGAGCTCTGGATCGCGAGGGGGTCGTCGATTGTAGAAGTGGAGCCGATCATCGTGATGGGATAGGGAAGGATGATGGATAGGTAGGGCGAGAGTAGATTCAGGACTTGGCCGACATATGACAGTGCCGCGGCGGTTTCGAGCTCGTCTACGTCGTCGAAGTCGCCGTTCGGCAGCACCAGGCCACGGATCGTGAAGAGGAGGGATTTTCCGGGGACGGGTTCGATGGGGAAGACGGTTTGCAGGTCTTCGCATATTCGGCGGCGTTGGCCGGTGATGTCTTCGAGGATCTTCTCGCAGGCTTCTTTGGTGGCGGAGTGTTTGTCGCATTCTGCATCAAGCTCCTTTTCGTGTTTGATGTCTAACTCCCGACCTTTTTGCATCAGTTCCCGTCTCTTCTGTATGCTGGCTTGCAGGTCGTCGCGTTTTCGGCGCACAGCATCTACGCGGCGTTTTTCGGCTGCCACGGCGGCGTCGACCGTCTTTAGCCGCTCTTCTGCTTCGGGAACTTGCTCGATGGTGCTGATTGCTTCTTGATTGTCTTTCAATATTGACTCGATCTCTTCTGCGAGTCGGTCGCGCGTGGCCAGGGCGTCTTGTATGCAGTCGTCGAGCGTGTTGAGCCGCATAAGGGCGTCGTAGGAGGAGCTATGCTGCGTCCGTCCCTCGGGATGTTCTTTCGGCGGCGCGAAGTCGTCGAAGCGGAACTTCTCTGCGACTGGCATGTCTGTGAAGCTGGTGTATATGCCGTCTGTCATGTGGAAGAGTATGCAATTCTGCGGCAAGGGATGTCTGAAGTTCTCCAGCGTCTTCCCGATGAATTGCAGCGATCTAAGTTGCACAGCGAATTCGATCAGATACTGCCAGCTCTTGGTCTCTTCGCTCCTCGCCCACACTCGGACTGCGAGCTTATCGAGTCGCGTCACACCCGGACCACCCGACGCGAGATCGAAGAAGCGGAAGTTCGGGTTCATAGCCCGATCAACCACCTCGGAGATATACACCGGCTCTATCTGGTCGTCCACGTGCAGCGAAAAGAAGGTATCTGCCATGCGACTGCCGGCGATGTCTTCCAGCTTCTTCTGCCGGGTCAACGGACTTGCGCCGGACCATTCCAGCGTGCTTCTCCGGCGCAGCGACTTCCCGACGCCGGGTCTCTGCAGTTTCTTTGGCGGGGCCAGGGAGGCGGGGGAGAGGAGCTCGCCATTGCCGCGTCGGGCCGCTTCTTCTCTGGCTTTGAGGTCGCTGGAGGATCGCGAGTGGGTGAGGGCTTTGTGCTCGCGCTGGGCCAATGCCTTGGCCGGCGATTCGAGGGTGCTGGGTATGGCTTCGTCGTCTATCGTCTGAGTGCGTGGTCGTGCAGGCGTCGGGGTGAGTGTGAGGTTCCGGATGGTTATGCCTTGCAGATGCCTGAGCTTGCGGTTCTGTGACTGTCGTCAGCGGTGGCCGTGATCGGGTGGAGGGCTCGTATACATAAGGAAGCAGCCACGGGCGCTCCCGCGTCGGTGAAAGTGACGCGGAGCTCTCGTCATGTGCATCCATGTTGTGTATGCAACGGGCGGCGGTGTCTTGAGGCGTGCGCGCTGCAGCAACGGGCGGGAGCGGTTATACGGGCACTGCTGGCAAGCACATGGTACGGCCTATGATACGTGGACTCTGGCGTTCTATCACATCCAACAGGCCTCATGATACCTTCAAACCAGACGATCTGTGAATAATGAGCAACAGTCGATCGCAGCGGAGCAACAGCATTGGACGTGCCAAAGGCCGCGGACATGGTCTGTGCACCGGCTCGCATCTCGACTTTTGCGACCACGGCCCACTGGCCCGCAGCGTCCCATTGCCATTGCCGCCGCCGCCACCCCCGTCTTCTCACCATGCCGCGCAATCTGGGACGGCTGAGGTTTAGGGTGCCGAAGCCCGTACGGCCGCTGAACCTGGTGCGCGTCCAGCCCAACAACCGCCAGGCCCTCGAGCAGGAGGTCACGAACCACGTCGTCGAGCTCTCGAAGCCGACAGCCACCCTTAATCTGAGCACCGTCACAGATCCGAAATGGAAGAAGCATCCGGGGAACAGGGGGAAGAAATTGAGGCGCAAGCCGCACACGCTGAGGGACATTGTGGATCCGCAGGGCAGGAAGAAGCATGGCGAGGTCATCTACGTCTTCCGCAGCACCAAGACGAACCAGGTCATCTACTCGCTGTCCGAGATGCTCGATGTACACCTTGCCACTCTCAGTTCTCCTGTCCATGTCTAAATAATCGCAGAACTACCACCTCGACCAACTTCCGTTCATGGGCAAGCACTCGAAACCCCCCGCCCTCCGCCCCGATGAATGGGTCCCGCACTGCGTTGCCCTCTTCCCCAGTGCCGCCCAAGGCCAACAAGCCTTCCGCGCCCTCCGCGAGTACCGCAAGCTGCACGAATACCATTGGGCCCAGACGAACCCCGAGTATCGCCTGCTGTCCCCCGCCACTCGCATGAAGAAGCTCATGGACCAGGTCGCCAACACCTCGGCCGATTTGGCTGCCGTGCTGACCCTGCAAGAAAGGCGCACCCGATCAATGCACGCGCAATCGCGCACGTACGAGAGAAAGGCTACCGAATTCATGGACAAGAAGTGGTCGGAGATCAACGAGCTGGTGAATACGATGGCAAGTAGGACGGAGAAACCGCCGGCGGACGACCCAAAGTGGTTGGAGCACCAGATCACGAGTTTGACGGCCCAATTGGCGAAGAAGCACAATCAGAACGAGGAAAGTCAGCGGCGCTTGACAAAAGCGAAGCGCAGCCACGAGTCACGCCTGAAGAAGATCCGGTTCGCCCCACGCAAGGCCCAGCAGTTCAAAGACATGCAAGAGCAACTCGCAAAGAAGGCCACGCTCGCCAATGCCGAGGGCGCCGAAGAGAAGCTGCAGAAGCTGAAAGACGACATCGAGATGGTAGAATCCGAACTCGCGGGCAGCGCAGCAACGCCTCGCTCAGAGGCAGACATAAACTTCAACCGCGACACGCTCCGCACCTACAAGCAAGAACTCGCCATCCTCAATGCTTCTTTCGCCGCGAAGCAACAACATGACTCACGAGACCACTACGTCGCACGCTCCATTCTGCCCCCAGAACTCAGGAAACAGCCCCCGGTACCCTTCACCATGGATATAGAAATCAAATGGGCCGATTTGCAGGACGCTTTGTGGGCCGATGGCAAGTGGCCCGCAGCTGTCCAACAGGACGTACTTCCTGTAAAGGAGCTCAGGCAGAGCGTGACCTTCTTGTCCCAGGAGGAGTATGAACAAACGGTCAACGATGAGGTCGTGTCCATCATTGATGGGATGGAGAAGGAGGCTGTGAGACAAGCGGAGGAGGCGGCAGAGGCAGAATGGGCAGAGGCGAAGAGACTGGAGGAGGAAAATAAGGGCATTTTTGGCTTGCTGGGGAGAATGAACCCGTTTAGGCGGGCGGAGACGTAGGTGGGATGGATGTACTATATCTTTGTTGATATGAATAAACGTGTACATTACTGGATATGACTTTATTGACACTTCACCAAGTCTTTCGTCTCCATCACAACCCCTTTTTCTAACACGTCTGCTAGCTTGGATATTGTGACTTCTTGAAACAACACAGCACTATCTATCTACAACATCTTCGCACATAAACACACTTCTAGAGATTTACCTATATGGCCTCTGTTCCGTCTAGACTTACTAGAGCTGTCGTGGTCTGAGCATTTGCTGTAGAGATGACGTCAAGTGCTGTTTATTTTGCCGTTTGTGTAGCTGTTTGTTATTATTTGCAGATCACGCGCGTTTGTAGGTAAGCAAACGCAGTTGTTTATTGTTATTGTTTACATGTAATTGTGTGCGTTTGTAGGTAAGCAAACGCACCTGTGTGTTATTGTTTTTATAGGTAATCGCGCGTGTTTGCAGGTAGGTAAACGTAGTTGTTTATATTAGTATTTACAAGTAATCGCGCGCGTTTGTAGACAAGCAAACGCAGCTGTTTATATTATTGTTTGCCTTTAAACACGCTTGTTTACACTTTATTGTAGTCATTTGTATTGTCGCAAACGGTTTAGAGATAGCGTTGTGAGAAGATTTATAGGATGGAAGGAAAAAGCGAATCGGGTAGATGAAGCCCTTTGGGGTTGCGAGTGTAGGGCGGAATTATTGGGTTCGCTGGCAGCGGGCTAGATCTAGTTGGAGGGGCAGAAGTTGACAGACATTAGTACTCTCACGTTGAGTTGTAATGCTAGTGTAAAGGGTAACATGGAGAGTTGGATAGAGAACGTCAAGGGGGCGCGAATTATCGTATTTCTATAAGCCGTATCTGACGCACATTAGTGAAAGAAGGGCTAGAGCATACGAGGGTAAATAAGAGGTCTTTATTCAGGGTGCTTGTAGAGTATAGTAATGTTGAATAAAGTACTCGTCGGTATCTGCTCATTTTAGAAGACTTAGAGGACAAGATTTTCAGGAGAGAAGATAATTCTATGATGATTTTGATTGAGGAACTCACGTTCGTTCTTGCTAAAACGACGGAAAAGCAAATCTATCTAATATGTGAGGCTTAACGAAAGAATATATCACGATGAGAACAGGCAAGAAACTTAAAAACCCGCGAAAATCCAGACAAGTAGCGGAAAAGACAGGCAAAAATAGCAAATCAAACCCATCTGCACCAAGCCACCACCTCACCCCTACATCCAAAACGTTCCAGCATCAAGATTCGGATGCCACGGGTTCAGTCTAAGAGGCTTGTTCGCCCGATTCCCATCATTGTAATTCGGGCCCCACACATCTTCGGTGCCAGCAAGCTCCTTTGCAAAAACCTTCTTGAAATCCATAAGCTCGTCCTTTGAGATTTTACCATCGGGAAGTTTGAACAGCGGCTTCGCGTCAATCTCGTTATTCCAACGACGAAGATACACACGACCGCGCTCACACAACCTATCAGCCACGTATGCAGGCGCAACATAGGAAACTCCCTTTGTAGCCCGACTGAAGGCACAGCAAAGCAACATAGTAAGGTTCGGAAGATCCTTGATCTTCATGCCGTCCTCGAGAACATGATAGTGAGCTGAGCGGGCAGTGCCCTTGATGGCGCAATGGGACTGGAGGAAGAAGTTGTATGGACTCTTGTTGGTGACGATTTTCTGAACGAGGAGGCCTGGTTTTAGGTTACCGTTGATGTAGTTCCCTTTCTTGTTATCCCTGGTGACGTATGAAGTGGCGGAAGAAGTTGCGTAGAATCGGGTATGGTGGCGCTTTCCTACAATGACGAAGGTGAGGTTTAGCTCCTTCGAGGCTTCTGGGAAGACTTTCTTGAATGCGGCTTTGATGGCGGGGATCTCATGGTCTAGACAGGCTTGGAACTGAGATTCGCTGACTCCGTCGCGGTAGAAGAGCATTGAGGTCAGATCGTTGTTGGCGTTGGAGGCAGCTGCTTTCCACGCTCGAATGCGTTCTTCGACCATGGACTCCATATGTTCCGCTCCAATGATCTGCAATTTTTCGTCAGTTGCAATTCTAGATGAGGATGGAGGGTTCCCATGAGATGACTTACCTCTTGCCCGCCGGCCTGCAGTCGCATTGAGCCTCTGTAATTGACATGATACGCATCTACACTTCCAACGACACAAGCAATACTAGGGTGTCCTGCTTTAACCCCGGCACCAGGATGACCCACATCTGCACCAAGGACGATCATGTTCTTCCTTGAATTACCTCCGAGATAGCTGTCGAAAGCCTTTGATGAGAGAATATGGTTGATACCGCCGACCTTGGGATTGATCTTGAGAGCAATGTTGGACAGTGTTTGTGCATCGAATCTTTCCACCGTCCTCGCTTGGGCGCAGACCGTATGTACACCAGAATACAAGTCTGCCTGTCGTCTAACATCAGCGTACTGGCTGAGATCTGTCGATCCAAGCAGAACGAGTGTGCAACTGTTCATAGTGTGGAAATCCTTGGCAAACCAAGATTCAAGATCTCTCTGGATGGAATGGATGTCTCCGGAACCAAATTGGCCCGAAGACGTTTCCAGATTATGGTCTTTCAGAGCCCGAACCATGGCATCACGGGCTTCCGCCAAACCTCTAGAATTTCCGATTCGAAAGACGTGCAATTTCTGAATATTCCCACGTTCCACAAAGGCTGTTCTTGCTATCCTCCAAGAAGCAGTGTCGGTTTTGATATCGCCACGGGGAAGTTGCGTAGGTGTAGTTACCCGCCCTAAATTGCCCCCTGGTGTGGTCTTAGGGCCATAAAAGATGTCGGGAAAGCCGAGTGATCGAGCGGGAATAGTGATGAGATCTTTTTCTGCATTGATCTTTCCATCATTTTATTGGAGTCAGTCAAATTCCCATGTCGAATCTTGGGCGATGGAGGGTACTTACCTGGGACTTTTTTCCACTTGAACCTCCTAGCTGGAGAAATTTCAATCCTTCTTCCTTGATCAAAGTCCAATTTGCGGCGGGAAGGCGAACTGCTTTGTTCAGCATCTCCGTGGTGTGAGCACTACAAAGTTTGGACTTTGTTAGTTGGTTCGGCAAGACATAGAGGAGACTAGCAGGAATCCACTGTGCGCCTTTCTCACTCTGTTCTTTCATCATGGCATCTTCTGATTCAGCTCTCCGTGCTTGGGTCCTGACGCGTTTACCTACGTTGACACACAATTTATCGGCGGCTGTACAGTCTTCGAACGAGATAGGGAAACCTGGAACGTATTAACGGGTCATTCGAGACATTCTCAGGAAAATGAAGTATATCTTACTGTTGAAATAACTCTCCACAGTTGTTCCAGTCGTATCTGAAGGATCTACAACCTTCTTGCCTTGGCCGCTGGGATCGTCAATCAGCCTGTAGAACTTTTGTTTGGTAATGTCTTTGCCGAATTGCATGAATGTCTTTGTGCGAGCCTCTGGGGAGTTGTAGTCAATATGACTCCCTTCCCAGTTTTGTCTGCTGTACAAGATTTGGACAAGAGCACCCCGTAGGACTTTTTCGATAACGTCCCGATTGACAGTTCGCATAGAATGACCGGGTCTGTCACCGACTTTGACAAGACTAGCGACAGTACCGCTTGGTATGAAAGCCGAAGTTGCAGTATTGATATTGAGAAGTACATCTCGTTGGCCAGGTCGGATGGATGTGAAATAGCCCCTAACGGCTTCGAGACCTACTATGTCGTTGGAGCCTCCATTGATGAAGAACTTATTTGTACCAACTGAAGTAATCGACGTGTTAGACTTAGCCTTGACTTCTTTGCAAACTAACGCGTTGAGAGCACGTATGTAATCTTGTGAGCTGGCCAGGTCCTGCTCAAGCAAAGCTTGGCGAATGTTGCTAAGGGTTCTTGTGTATGTGATATCCACGTACAGCGTTCTCACCAGCTTGCCATTGATGTCACGATAGTCATGAGCCGTACCAGTCCATGTTGTTCCCGGTGATGTGGTGCAGTCTGGAAGTGCCTGGGTACAAAACAAATCCTTGCCATCCATAGCCCAATCATCTGTCCCAAACTGGATGACATGATCGTTGATGATCTTCTTAGTAGCTTGGTCAAGTTCTCGTCGCTTGGTAAAGTCAAATTCCCTTGCTGTAGCATCGTTGTCCTTCTTATAGAACCTTAACGAGTAAACATGGAGCTTTTCTGGGATGTCTGTAATCCGAACATAGTTGCTTAAGATTTTGAATTCGCCTTTCTCAAGCGTGAGAGGCGTGGATGTGGCGTCTTTGGTTTCACAAACGCCTCCATCTGGTAGCTTGGGGGGAGGGACGTCATCGGATTTTTCATTCTCCGGTTCCCAATATTTGCCGATAGGATTGTCATTATCAATAATTGGCGTCCTCTTGGTCTTGGATGTTTTGTCGTCTTTGGCAGTGGGGGCACTTGAGGCGGCAGACTGGGTAGTCTTTCCCTTCTTGCCTTTTTGATATTTGTCAGGTTGAACAGTCGCTGATTGTGCCGCTGATTGTGCCGCTGATTGTGCCGCCTGGATCCGTGGATCTCCTCCATCCTTCGTCGCCTGGTAGTGGTTCTCCGCTGCATCCCTGTCAGTAGTCACACCCTTACCCTTCTTCCAACACTTTTTGAAACCAGCATTGCATTTGGCAGTCGGATGGTCAAAATCGGAGCATCGGAAACAAGGCGGGGATGTCTTATTCCACGCAGTTGTGAAATCTTCTAGCCACTGATTGGAAAGAGACATTGTGGGTGAGCCGATAAATGGTGTGTGATGATAGCACTCGGACGAAGTTAAACGAAGCTGTGATGTATACGAACCGTGGATGAATCTGCTGTTATTATATACACGCCAACCCGGTTTGTGAAGTGGTGTGGCAATCAAGTCAAGCTGTTTTCAGCATCTGGAACGCTCCGAGATTGCACGCGGCAAACAGAGGAGTTGGTTGTGCAAAGCATTCCCGTTGTGGAAACTGAACTGGAAACAACAGAAAACCTTCTTAGTCACAATTGTTGAAGTTTTGCGATAACGAGACAGGAGAAGATTGCCAGTGACAATCGACAATGATATTGCGATTCTGTGACCATGCGATGAATACTCTTGACGGATGCCTCGAACAAAGAAGAGTAGCTTGTCTTAGACAGCTATGCTTTGCGAAGGAGATGCTACCAATTGCTTGCAGCGTGCTTGACAATCGAGAATAGACAATACTTGTGCGAGTGACGAGCCAAGAGCGTGCAATATTTTGATTTACACCAGATACATTTTGCATCTAGATCATTCGTTCAGGAGACTGTTGGGCGAATATGCGGAGCCTTGAGGGATTCAAATAGGCGAAGTAAATCTAGGCAGTAAGGGAAAGCGAGCCTTGACTCCACAGTTGTGGCGAGCATAGAGATAGCAGAGGTATCGCACAGTGCTTCTTGATCGGTAATATCCGATAGATGGCAAAAACGGCCTCAAGAGTGAATCTCGGCCCCTATGTCGTCCTATATCGACTCCCAATGATTTAAGCGCCAACGTATTGCCCCACTGATTCCCGTACAAGTGCCGCCTTACAGATAGTTATCGGAAGACGCGTTTCGTAGCGTCCTTCGGCACTGACAAGAGCTTACATTCGGCCGAGTGAGAGCAACGTTAAACGAGGCTGATGTGAGTCTCTTGCATCCGATCCAAACATGTTACGCAAGACGCACGTGCGTCTAATATAAGCCGTGGAATGTCGGAAATCCTAACGCCATAGCTTTCTGGTCGGGATATGCTTCATATAGAAGTGGTGGACGGCCACGGGGTGCCCTAAAACGCATCGTCAAGATAGTACGCTCCATGACTCCGTTAACAGCTCACAACTTCAACTGCGTTGTTGATGTTGGTGTTGTAGTACGCCTCTACGTTCCTGATGGGGGCGAAAACCCCGGGATCTCGGAGACTATTTGTCGGGTGTTTGCAAAAGCGACATCTTGGGATGTCATCGAAACTTTGTGCGACGAGCTAGAAGACATGGTGCTTTCCGTTGACGGGGGGATGTAAGCGCATCGATGACCGCTCGTTGCATTCGCATCTGACTGTTGCTGGTTCGGTCAGCCTTACTGGAGCGTGTTCAAAGTCGCACATATCACAAATTTCGAGACGATGGCCTTGAAGATAGGATCCGCATTGTGTCTCACGAAAGCCTGTCTATGGATTTGAACTGCGCGTCGTGATACTCCGTAACTATGATACCCATCAATAAGCCAATTCTGCGTATTTTTGTTGGTGTGCTATCTATTGATCACCGCCCAAGAATGGCAACTACCATGGTAGCTCGTTCAATGTTTCCAATGTTGCATGGAAGCCATCGATCAACAAACAAGCGATAGCACTCTCAGTGAGGTAATTGTTGGATTTCTGTTGGTTGGTAATAAGGAACGCCTCGCAGGAAGCGCACTTGAAGAACGGCATTTCCGCGCCGGCCGAGAGTAGTGTTTTGCTTCGTCTGAAGCGGCGTGTGAGACTATTCAATAGTGGGAAGCTTGTTCCATTATAGGAAATGTGACAAGCGGTCCCAAGTCCCTAGCAGCCGCGGCTATTAGGAACGTTTGACGAGCGTTGGTTGTGTTGTGGATGATGATGACTCTGTCTGTGGCTCCCTGAGACAGATCAAGGACGCTAAGAAAGCGGGTCTGCCTCATGAGGCCATCCGTAATCGCACGGACCATAGATTGCCAAATCCAGCTAACGTCAGGGTTTGGGGCATCAGCTCTTCGGTCTTGAGTCTTACCTCGCCAAACCAATACTCCTATTGGACCATGACTGACCTTTGCCACGCCGGGTGACGACTCCATTGGCACTGAGCTGGACGCGTCAAATGCTATATTATGTAGGAACCAGTGCCCTATCCTATCCTGGTTACCTGAGGCAGAGCTCAGCCACAGCAAGCTTTGCCATCAATGGATCTGTGAGACCTGGCAAGTCACTCCTTCAGCTGGCTCGCATTAAAACTAGCATAATTTAGACGTAGTGGAACATGGAGACTGTAGGAAGTTAAGTACTACGCGAGCCCCTGACTGGCCAACTAAAGTAAACTACTGTGCCGTACCAGCCTTATGGTCTGACATCAGTTGTTACTGTATATATATCCAATTTCGCCTTTTTTCTTCTTCTTCGTCATGCCATTCTGGGAGACAGTCATGGAATCTCCACCGGATAGCGTATACGGCAAGCGACTACTTCCAGCTATTGTTGACGAAGTAGCTGTGGAAGATCCAGAACGGATTTGCTTTTCGTTTCCGCGTTCATCCGATCTAGGGGATGGATTCCAAGACATGAATTTTCGAACTGTGAGTTCACTATACGACTTATATAAATCTCTTTTTCGTACGCTGACCATTGCAGTTTGCCAATGCCATCAATAAAACTGCACACTTCATCCAACGAGAGATTGGATGCAGTACCATGTTTGAGACGATACTCTACATGGGGGACCCCGACGTTAGACATTTCATCGTTCTGATTGCTTTGATGAAGACCGGCCACAAGGTTCTCTTCAGTTCCCACCACAACAGCGTAGCAGGTCATGCCCACTTGATACAACGAACCGATTGTGGGATCATATTGTACTCCTCAGGTTTTCCTATCACCCGCATCCTTGAATTGTGCAGGCTGGAGTCTGTATGCATGCCGGAATTGGATTACTTACTTGATGACACCCCTTGCCAACATTATCCGTACGCAAAGTCTTTCGAAGAGGCGAAGCATCAGCCATGTAAGTAAAGACAAAAGATATTCTTCAATTTTTCTGCGATGGATAGTCAGTGCGCCATGATCGAGCAGTCGTTCGTTATTCAATCCGCTGATCACATCATCCAAATCTAGGCATTTTATTGCACACCTCGGGCTCTACTGGGATGCCGAAACTAGTAACCTGGACCCATTGGATGATCAGCACCATGGACTCACAAAACAGCGTCGCGCCCCTTGATGGACGACCCTGTTTATGGGGTGAGACAATATTACAATCGTCCGGTCGAGGCTTTAGCGCGCTACCCATCTTTCATGGAGCCGGAATAGCTACCGCTATTGCCAGAGTCTGCTTCAGTAACTCCTCTGTAGTCCTTGGTCCTCCTGGATTGGCTACGGCAGATGTATTTGCGGGAGTATTGGATCGAGCCGGATTCGACAGCGCCAATTGCGTACCGGTAACTCTCGAAGAGATTGCGACTAGGCCGGATGTCCTGGAAAAGGTTAGAAAACTGAAACATATTACATATGTCGGGGGTAATTTAGAGCCGCTGCCAATGATTAGCTTATCACTAACATATTCCAGGATCTCTGTCAAAAGCCGCAGGTGATACGATATCACAATACACTCAGCTATATGCCATAATGGCAAGCACAGAAGCTTCCATTATTACTCAACATACGACCGACACTGAGGATTGGCAGTACGTCTGCCTCAATCCCGACGTGAACGGGTTCGAGATGCGACAGAATGGGCATATGTACGAGCTTGTCTTCGTCAAGAAAGCACATCAAGCAGATCATCAGGGTATCTTTAAGATCTTCCCACGTCTGGAGGAATACTCGACGTCTGATCTCTTCTCCAAACACCCAACAAAACCAAACCACTGGAAGCACGAAAGCCGCACAGACGACATCATCATCTTCAAGAATGGCTGGAACTTCAACCCCATTGTCCATGAGTACCTAATCGCATCGCTCGACCCAGTGAAGTACTGTCTTCTAGTAGGCACAGGAAGAGACATGCCAGCTGCCATCATAGAACTACACGACAAACATTACGATAAAGACAAGCAAGAAATCATATCAGCGCTCTCCTCTCACATCGACGAAGCGAACAGTTTTTGCGACTCCATAGGTCAGCTCCGCAAAGACTGCATTATTTTCGCCAACAAAGAGAAGACCTTTGCGATAACCGGGAAAGGCACGGTGCAAAGGAAAGCAACAGTGGCTATGTATTCCCATGAGATTGATCGACTTTACGCGTCAGTCAAGAGTGGAGGTGTCAATGTCTAACAAATTTTGCTGATTTTGACTGTTGGTGCTTGAGAGAATACATCACCAACTATATCGCGAGCGCAGGTGGTGGTTGTTGTAAACTACACTAAATGCGGAGTTTTATGCAAGGATGCGGAGGATGGTTACACAGGTATTGCTCACGCATGAGGACACGACTTAATTCAAAGACCGGCAGTCCGCGTGTATGTAACCCAGGCATGAAGACGGGAAGGGCAATGACTAGCATGGAGATGCGGATTGGGTCTCGCTATCACGAGGCCCCAAAAGTTCTCTTAGTCCACTTCTCAGGATTTGTATTCACCAACACATCCACATTCTCAAGTTCTACCGTATCGCTTTAGGATATCTCACTAAACCCGATTTCGCCGCGTGTTTGTAATCACATTCCCCTCCATCTTACACTTTCACGTTTTGAGACGTTAGCTCGGCTCATGATAGTCGCTAGAATTTCCACATCCGGCAGTAAATGAGTGTGATTGGTATTGATTCGTATTACCGGCTGGTTCTGGCATGGAAGTCAAACGATAATAATCAGATGCGATTACGAATATCTCCGACTTGTGCGACAGAAGGTTGAAGACTCCAAGGGCGAAGAGAAAGCGGTGAGTATTTGTAATCGCGTTTTGTGTTAACGTTAAGCGGCGACACAATGTGGAGACGCATGAACTTAGTGGAACTAGCCAGCTCATATATAAAGTAACTACTATTTCTTTATCCCATCCGTTAAATCCAACAAGCCATCTTCAACACACTGCACTCATCGGAAATCAGCAGTCATGTCTCTCTACGACCTTTCCATCGTGCCCATCATCCACGGCCTCAAGAACACCGCCGCAATCCTTCAAAAAGGCATCAACCATGCAAAGGCCACCAACACTCCCCTCGACACCTTCTTGACCGCCAGGCTACACTCTACGATGGAGGCCTTCCCCTACCAGATCCACCGTCTAACAGATAGTGCCAAGGGCATTCCCCCGCGCCTCAACCCCAGCATCGCACCCCTCACTCTTCCGGACGTCGAAGTCACATTTGCCGACCTGTTGACCCGCATCAAGAAGACCATTGAGTACCTTGAGGCAGTCAAGAAAGAAGACATCGACGGTAAAGAGGGAGTGGAGGTCACGCTCCCGTTCACGGAGCAAAAGTTCACGGGTCTGACCTATGTGGGGTTATTCGCGCTACCGAACTTTTGGTTCCATGTTACCGTCGTGTATGGACTCTTGAGGAAGGAGGGCGTTGATGTTGGTAAGTGTTTGAGTTTGTGATCGGTTGGTTTGGGGAGTCGTGCTAATGGTTGATTAGGCAAGTCGGATTACTTGAACGGGCAGACGACTACGAAGGTTGAGTGGTGATTGCAATAAAGAAAGGTATGCATCGAGGTTCTGGTGAGAGGAGTCGGCTCAGTGGCTATGCATAGTGGACCTTGAAGCAAAACGATCTTGGGATAAGAGTGAGGTGTGGAAAAAAAATTCAATATGCAAGTGTCGTATGGACACTTATAAACAGGGGGTATCATTAAGAATTACATACAAACCAACCCAATGCAGCTTATGTCAAGCTATGGACGGTTATGTCGTCATAAAATTCCCTGCTCCTCTTCCTTCTCTATGCCGTGATAGCAGCTACAAGTGCATCCATCGCACTACTATGCGTCGTCGCATTTGGCGGCGCAATGAATGGCCCCGCCCAATTGATGCTCAGCATGTTCCCTTCGTCTCGGTTGTTGTTCCAAATGGAATTCGCATTCGCTTGGATACTCTTATTGAATACATCGTCAGGTGCAACTTCTTGCAGCGCCTGTAGTCCTCTTGAGAAGATGCCTTTGAATTGAGAGGCATCGCCACCGCAGAGTGGACCGCATTTGTCGTGAAGCACATTGTTGGAGTCGGAGAGCTCGGTTATGGCGGCTTTGGCGATCTTGCTTGCGATAGTTAGGTATGTGGAGTTTGGCGCTGCCTTGTTGAGCTCGACGAGTCCAGATAGAATGACACCTTGGTTGTAGGACCATGCCGTCTGCAAAATCTCGTTAGCATTTCTTGCATGCAGACTTTTGATACACGACTGTATATCATGATATCGAAGGGCAAACTTACCATATTGTTGTTTTTGCAGTTGCTGTTAAGCCCATCATTGATGGTTCCCCTCTCATTAATCATCCCCGTGCTGAGGAACCAATTGATCTCCTTCTGGGCCCAATCCACGTAATACGCTTTGTCGCTCGCATTAACCCGATTCGCCAAATGCGCCGCCGTGCTCAAAAACAGTTCATTGGCAATAGCATTCGCATAGTTCTTCTGCCAGCTCCACCAGATGCCTCCGTTTCCGCAGTTCGTCGGCCACGCCTTCGTTACGGCTTTGAAGATACCAGAAGCTAGGTTGAGATATTTGGTGTCCTTGGTAACATCGTAGGCTCCGATCCAGCCCAAAGCCCACCAGAGATCGTCATCGTAGAAACCGTCAAGCCAGTCGCTTGGGTTGGCTGAAGCGGCTACGGCGGCTTGTTTCGGGTTATAGATCGGAAGGCTCTTCACGTCGACGTATTCGCCGTTCATTCCCCACTCTAGCGGAAAAGTGGTGATGTACTGGTCGTCTGCGCCAATGCTTTTGTTGTATCCGGATCCAATAATGATGGAATCATCTCTTTTGGCACTCGTACCCTCAACGCCTGGCTGTGGGTTCTTGGCTGGAGCTTGTACAATAGTGTTTGAGAAGATTCGAGATGCGAGGTCCTGCACTGTTTTGCTCGAATCTATCTTTGCGAGATTGCTGACTACTGTCATGGCATTCGCGCTGTTCCACCATCCAGCCCCATTCCAAAGTCCTGTGCCTGCATTATACCAGATTTGCAAGGCTGTCAGGGAGAGCTCTGCGCGTTTCGTAGGGTCCGTGATATTTTGCGCGAAGGTGTTAGGAACCAACGCCGATGATAGAAGTAGAGCTTGGAAAAGCGACGAGGGGTACATGGTTGTGTATGTAGTGGTGTAGATGTGTTTGGAACGATGGAAACCTGAAAATTAAAGAATAGAAATGTATTATAAGGAACAATTCAGGACAACTGAAGGCCTAGAACGCGGGAGAGCTGTAATGACAATCACAAACCTCATTCGCATCGCAAAAAGTGGCTCCGACACTCTTTAAGTACTTCAGCCCTCATACGCACCATCACAGAAGTAGCCCCACGTCTACACTCAACGTCCATATCAGGCCAAGGTAGAGAGTTCAGGGCGAACCTGACCCGCAAACAAGCCGCCCTAAACCCTCCAATCTCGAAAGCCCTCACACACTTTCAATCTCCCGTCCTGACCTGGAAACCCAAGCATGCAGAAAAGGAGGCTCGAGCACAACGATCGACATCGTGATCTAAGAAAGTGATGGGGAAAATAGAAGCAAAGAGAGTCTCACTTAGCCGCTAGTTTTAGTGGGACCTGTGATCCGACGCGCCACAACCCCTGTGGATGAGGCTCTGAGACCTCACTGACAGGGCCTTGTCCCTGGATACGATTTGGCGTTTTGAAGGAGTTGTGGCTTGTGGTGAGCGTTTGGGAAGCGAAAAGGAGAAGCGCCGACACGTGCATGTTTGCTATAAATGTTCTGAGGCTGTAGATGTGGGTACATCAATCGGGGCGTCAAGTAAACAGCGTTATAAAACTATTTAGATAACTTTGAATATCGAAAGAGGGGAGCCCAATGACTGTAATAGCGATACCTATGTGTTGTATTGGTTCTGCGTTTCCCGTCGAGAAGAGGGGATGGAAGGAGAAGTGGAGTTGGGGTGGCGCAGCTGAAGTGCCCGTGCGAGATCCCAAGCCAATCACGTGGTAGAATACTCGTTCATTCTCCCTCGAGTCGCATCTACCGTAAAACCAACCGTTCCCGCTCAACACGAAGCATTTGCAAACAACATGCAGAACAATAGTTCATCTATGCTCATTCTCCGTCCTGTGCTCCATAGTGACAGCTGCCGTCCCTCGGTGTTGTTCACGCTTCGAAACAACAATACGTCTTGGCTGTACGTTTCAGCCAACACCTCTCAAGCATATCCACGGGTCTTCGCTCAAGCTTAGGCACGCTTTTGCCAAAAAAAAAGATCAGATGCGCGCACAGCTGGCCGCTTAGCCGACACGCACAAAAAATACAAATCTCTCCAATAGACTTCTCAGCTGCGGTCCCCAACTGAGGGCGACACGAAAACCCTCGCCCTTCCTATAAATACATTGCTAGAGGAACCAGGTAAGCATATTCTAGAAATCGGAACCCACTCGTGGGTACCACATTCCTATCGATAGATCTGTTTGCCTTGTTGATAAGGCATGACGATTCGAGGGGGTGAATTATGTACGAAACACCGAACCCAGCACGTGATCGCCATATTCGGAGCTCCACTAGGCCGGCCCTTGGCACGTCAAATGTCGGAGAAGCGGTCGCAGGGAACGTTCCTGAGGATCCTGATGTGAGACAAGGTGTGTCGTTGCAGAAGTGTACGGAGGAGCATCCGCCTGCTGGGCAAACCAGGAGAGACAGCCGAAGGTGCCGGAAAGAGTGTGTCGGTAAACGCGTCTATGAGAGAAACTTGGAAGTTGTACATTTTTTCGGTAGTATACGGGTTCACTCTGACGTCTTGAATTAATGCGATGGAAAGATCGAAGAGGCAGGGGGCGAATATCGCGATATTGACGACTCCACGATTTTGTCCGAATTAGGTATAGCGGGTCATGGGCTTGAGTTCATACGTTCTCTGGTATTATGGTACAGTGGATATAAAAAACGCCTGGGGTATCACATTATTGGTGCCGTGTAGTTTACTCCGAGATATTGTGTGAAACGATTCGAGCGGACGCCTCGCCGTCGAATCCGCTCGACCTCAGGCAACAACCGTCGCGTGCGACAACGTGAACCGGCAAACATTCGGCATCGTGGATTCCCGAATCCGGGGTGTTGGAGAAGACATTTGGCTGTTTCTAAACAATCCTTAGTCTTCTCAGTTATCGGCCATGGTGCCGTCGCAGGCTAAAGTCCCCCTCAAGCGATTAGCATCTCGTGACCCATCTCCTGAACTTCATCAACCCAGCAATTGTCCGACCCCGCAGCTGCTTTGTCTTTACGGCTCCATATGGCTTCCAACACCTTCTTGACTGTACGGATGTAACCCCAATACAGGAGGTTGTAGAACTCATCCATGGTGTTCATAATCCAGGTACGTTGGGCAGGGTCTTCTGATTCTGCACCCGCCATGAAGAGTGCCCAGCTGATAGACTTGAACATGATATCGCCAGGTTTAAGATGAGAGATGTGGAATACGATCTCGTTGGCGAGGCCGGTCAGACTCACTAGCGCGGAGCCTTTAGACGGATCGAGAAGCGGATTCGTGGCGGGGAGAACTCGTGCGAGATAGATGCAGACTGCTGCCCGGTGTGCTGAAGCAATTCTCATTCGATGTTCAAGGTTCTCGAATGGTGACGCGGGTTCGAAGTTATGCGTCCAATGGACAGGGTCGAAGGCTAATGCTGCCACCAAAAGCTCGCCGACTTGCTCCTGCACATGAGTAGCGATTTCGTCTGCGAGTGATTTACGCGTATCAGGTAGCTCGAACGACTGAATCATAATGCGGAGTAATGGGCTTGGACAAGACAGATAGTTATTCGTTTCAGCATACCGCAGGATAGGTTCCAAATCAATCGAATCGGGGATGAGCTTCGGCATAGTCGAGAAGGAGAAAGTGGAGCCTAGAACGTAGAATCTGAACCATGGTTAGCATGCTTCGGCGCGTACAAGATGCTACTTACACCAAAAGGTCCGAAAGAACGTGAAGACGCAGTCGACTCATAGGACGCTGTATGAACCGCGGTGTCGCGAGTAGATTGATGATCTTCTGGGCTCCATCCATGTGCACTTTCCACTTGTCTTTCCCCGACTCGATCAAGTCATAGTTGATGAAGAATAGAATCACAACGAGTAGGAGGTCGATATTCGACTCGTTGACCGACGCAATACCCTCTGCCAAGAGCGATAATGCCTGTTGTTTAGCCAGCAGTGCATCTCGATAAGAAGACTTCATCGGACCGCCAAACCGACCAACAGCCCGATAGTAGGCCACGAGACATGGCTTCTGGTCCTGCTGGTAGGAAGATTGACTCTCAGGGTCGCTTGAGATGTTGAAGACATGAAAGGCTGAGTTGGCTAGGATGATTTGGAGCAGTGATGGATGCGCCGTTATCGCTGAAATGAGCTCGCGCATCGGATTTTGGCCTGGCACGTCGTATACCACCAAGTCTTCGCATATCTGTGTCGAGAAATGATGGATATAGTAGCGCGAGTGCGGACTTAGATCTTGGACAAGGGGGTCGACGAGAGGCCAAGATAGTTGCGGCTGATCTGCGTAGCCGCTCGCATTGTCCTGCTGTGCTACGACTTCGATAGACCTGTCGCTTTTGGTGTTCCCCGGAACGGTCCTGTCAGCCAGCCTCTCTTCGAACGATTTCCCCATCATCTTCCCCCGACTCGCCACACCCTTGTTCCAGACAAACAGTTTCCCATAGCCCAAGCAATCAACCCCCGTCGACAGGCATTTCTGACATACGGGCAACGAACGATCGCACTTCCAGCGGCGCTTCCTGCAATTGTGACATGCTTTTGTGGGAAGCACGAGGTCCGACGTCGCAGATGGTGACATTAGATGCGTAGGCGTCCTCTCATGCACGGGATGCAGACATTTGACTGTAAATGGCAGTTCACCAGCACCTTGTCGACAGTCCAATAGTCCAGTAGTGCTACGGGTCTGCTCGGAGCATCTGAATACGTATGACTAATAAGACGGTGGGGATCTGTGGTGGAAGATATCTTGGTACGATTCCGTCAGGGCGAAAATGTTAGCGTGTACGGAAGACGTGATGTGCCGACTGCGCATGCAGGCCCAAAGCATGGAGAATCCCTGCTCCACGCTAACCGTAAGAGGCAGCCAAGGTGCATAGCCTGCATCTACCCACAACGCCTTTACCTCTTGAGTCTTCCTTTGGACTAACACCAGTCACCGCTCAAAGTCCTGGGGATTTCTCAGCAACTAGATATAATGGCGAAATCACGGTGTGTAAGAGGCAATGCGGGCGTCACAGAGTCCGCACGGCGGCGCGGAAGCTATAGAAAGAGTTAAAACAGTGAATCTTGCACCATAGTACAGCCTTGAAAGTGAAGAAAAAGTGTTGTGAAGCTGTCAGACTAAAGCTAGGTAGCGGAGACCATTTACACGCAAGCCTCGATCCTTTTGCAGCGTTAAAATCCATCCTTTCCGTCCTTCCCAATCGACGGAACTTATCGCGATGAGCACCAAGCCCTCACCCACCATACCGGATCTCTCCTTGGTAGAGAACCAAAGCCTCTCACAAGTCAATACATCCCAGGATGAGCCAGCAGCAAGCTCTCCTACACGATGTAACTACACGCCATCAGAAATCGAACGACTCGGCCGCGAACGACCCCCGGCCTTTCAATCCCTCCCTGTTGAGCTCGGCTTTTGTTTCTCGCTGCTAGGCTCCATGTTTGTATCCGAGTACTTTGTTTCCGGCTTCAATGTACTTCTCCCGGCCCTCACTGCCTCATTAAACATACCTCCCAATGCGTCGACATGGCCTGCCAGTGTCTTTCCCCTCGTCACTGGCGCATTCCTGATGCCTTTTGGACGTTTGGCTGATATGTATGGCGGGAAGACTGTTTTTGTGACTGGTTTAGCATGGTTCGTTGCTTGGTCTATCATTGGAGGCTTCAGCACGAACTACATCATGCTGATCTTTTGCCGTGCATTGCAAGGATTTGGACCGGCTGCGTTTCTGCCGTCCGGTATCATGCTTTTAGGAAGCATTGTAAGTAAACCCATTCTAATATCATCTGCATCCAGTTAATTGAACCGTCTAGTACCGACCTGGACCCCGCAAGAACCTCATCTTCTCCCTCTACGGTGCCTTTGCTCCAGTAGGGTTTTTTGCAGGGATCTTTTTCGCTGGCTTGGCCGCTCAGATTTTGACATGGAATTGGTTCTTCTACTTCGGTTCGATTATGCTAGCCATCGTAGCCATCGCATCGTTCTTTTGTATTCCCAACCACACTACTCCTAGACGAAAAGATCACAAAGTTGATATCAAGATGGACTGGTTAGGCACAGCGACCATTGTTCCGGCTCTGGTGTTGATCATTTTCGCCATCACGGATGGATCGCATGCGCCGAATGGATGGGCGACGCCATATATACCAATTACCTTCGTGATTGGGTGGTTGTTCGTTGGCCTATTTGTGTATGTGGAAGGGTGTGTTTCCGAGCAACCATTGATACCAGGTGACATGTTCAACATAAAAGGAATGAAGGCGCTCACCGTGGCGCTTTTCTTGCAGTATGGAACTTTCGGTATTTTCATATTCTACGCCAGCTTCTAGTAATCTCTCCCTCTCGCTGTTCTCCATTCTAGTCTAACATAATCTAGTATCGAAGAAGTTCTCGGAAAGACTCCTCTTCTAACAACTGCATGGTTCGCGCCCATGTGTATCGGCGGTCTCGTCCTAGTAACTGTGGGAGGTCTAGTCCTTCACCTCCTTCCCGGTAGAATGTACGCCCTGATGCTTTCATTCCCAGAACAGAACGCTTTATTGACATCTCCCATCAGCCTCCTCCTCATCTCCGGAACAGCATACATTCTCTGCGCCCTCCTCTTCGCCATCATCCCCGAAAGTCCAAACTATTGGGCCTACGTTTTCCCCGCAATGCTCTGCGCCACTCTCGGCGTCGACATAGCCTACAACGTCTCCAACATCTTCGTTTCGACTTCCCTCCCGCTCGCGCGTCAGGGTCTAGCTGGTGGTTTCATGAACTCAATTCTTTTCCTAGGCATTTCCTTCTTTCTAGGCTTCGCTGACTTGGCAGTAACACAAACGGAAGAACTGGGCAAGAGGAAGAGCTACAAGGTTGCATTCTGGTTGGGGACGGGGATCGCAAGTGTGGCGCTAATTATTATGTTCCTAGGGGTCCAGATTGGGAAGGCAAAGAGCGAACTGACCATCGAGGAAAAAAGGGAGTTGGAGAGGGAGTTGACGAGGCGAAGTACTGCGGAGGATAGCCGGGCCTGATGCTTGACTAGCAGATCGCACCCAAGAATTGTTAGATTATACACCGCTCACAGCGACACATCTGTTAAATTACTACTTTAATCTGTAGTCTATGTATACCAATCATGCTCCAAGAGAAGCGTGCAAGCTTGCCTTGTGGTGGTTGCCTTATGATGGTATCATCTGATGCGGCAAACTCACTGGTGACTATTAGTTAACATGCATATCTGAAAATATACTTACGTTACTAATAATAAATTCTTTGTTTTCAAGTTGGGTCCCATCGTCTACACAACTTGCTGCCTCCGAGGGCTCTTCGACTCTTTAAAATACTATCGCTCTACTGCTGAGACAGCTCCCTTTTATGTACTGCTTTTATATTCTGTAAAATGTGGCATTTCCGTCTAGGCACCTATACCACCGCTGCGCTCCAATGAGCCAATATGATAAGTATATATCCGGTCTTCTCCTAAACCCTCTATCCCCCACCATTTCCACCTTGTCTATACATGGCAATCGACCTAGTTGTATAAAACCCCCATGCCCATTCTCCTCTCAAACCTTCTCACCTTCTATCATGACCTCCCCATATACGGATCGTACCAGCGCAGAACCGCAAGTACATACGCACAGATCAGTTTCCAGAATGAAAGAATCCGTATTGAGGTACAAAGGCTATTGTTACTTGGCATAGCTTTCTCGAGGACGAAAATTTCTAGATGCGCGACTGCTTGTGAAGCAGATGTTTTACACTTACGATGGAGTGCGCAGAGACAAGCGCAGTAAGACATCGTAGAGCAATCCTACCCTGAGACAAGCGCAGCACCTGTATGCGTACCGCGCTCAAGACGATATAAGACTTCCCCAGGTATTCCGCAAGACCAGATGACGCGAAGCACAGTTTGAGGTAGGAAGCGCTCGTCAATTTAGGACATGCAACACCATGCCTCCACTATCTATACGCACGCAAGCCTCCAACCCATCGTGACCATATGCCTTCGAAAATTCGCACGAATGCATCCGCTTTCCACCGAAGTCGTGATTCCGTTTGTACATGCCTTCTACGCTTTTCCATAGTGAATAAACCTGCCACTGTTGACGCCGCTGCCGGATCTGTTGCCATGGTGAAAGCCAGCAAACGGCAACGAGCAGCCTCTGCATCTTCTCGACACACTTGCCCAAGCGACTCTCTCCATCCACCCACATTCTTGGACATCTTGCATCAATATTGACGCACAATCTCCTCACACACATTCACCTACGATATCATCTGCATAAAGCACAGTCATTAGCACCTCGCCGACAACGTTGCATCTGCAGACTTTCCCCCACCTACACAGCTATACCAAGCACACCCAACACACCCAACATCCACCTCTTTCAGTACAACCGCACCATTAGACACAATGGCTCCCCGTGCTGCTCCCCTCGCTCGCCGTAGCGCATCCGCCTCATCTGCATCCGTCCAGGATTCCTCCAACTCCTCCAACTCCTCCACCGCGCCCACGACGGCCCCCACCAATGGCGTCCACAAGACGACCAACAAGTTCTCCGAGGCACGCCTCAAAGCCATGAAGGCGAAGAAGGCAGACCAAGTATCACAAGCCCTTGCCACATCTGACGAGTCCACCTCCACCGTCAATGGCAACAACGGCATCAAAAAGCCCGCCAAGGTCGAGAACCCCAAGGGTCGCGGCAGTCGTGCAAATTCGCGACTAGCCGAGAAGACCGCGCAGCCGGCCAATGTCAAGAAGGCAGCGAAGAAAGCCGACATTGCCGCAGCCGCCGCGAAGAAAGTCACCTTCGCCGAAAACACAAAGGCTGCCGCACCCTCCAAAGCCACTTCGAAGGCTACCAAAGCTGGCAAGGCCACGTCCAAAGCCGCTTCCAAGGTCACCAAGTCCGCTCCGAAGACCGCCAAAGGCACCAAAGCCGCCAAGGTCGATGTTCCCGCCCGCAACGACATGTACCATGCGAAGGGCGAGCATGCGTCCATGGTCGTGTTCGCCGACTACATTCACAAGGCCGGTCTCATCGACGAAGAGACCAAGGACCAGATGAGTGAGTACTGGCAGGGGAAGGGCGAGTTGACGATGAAGTGGCCGGAGAAGTACCATCTCGGCGAGGAAGACGGCGTAATCAAGCAGGAGATCATGAGCCTGGAGGAGGCCGAGGCCATCGCCGAGAAGAAGGACGAGGAACGCCTGAAGTTCCTCGAGCAGTACGCTGCCGGCGAGATCGACGAAGATGGTAATACCATCATGAGCGACGCCGAGGCCGACGACGAGCCCGCCGCTACGGGCGACGCTGCACTGCGGGCAGCACTGAAGGAGACCGCCACCAGGCTCATCAAGAAGCCGGTATCGGTCAAGGCTCGCCGTGCCCGTCCCGCCGCCCACCCCGTGGTGCCCTCCGCCTCCGGATCCCACGACTCTCCGATCCTGCTGGCGGTCTCTGCCGACGATGAGCCGTCAGCAGAAGGTCCCGTACGAGCCGCCCCCGTCAAGCCCTTGCCCGGCATGTCCGACTACGAGCAGTACGACTACTACCAGCTCGCGGCTCTCTGTCATGAGCGCAACGTCGTGTCGGGCCAGGGGGTGGCGGTAATCCGGCAGCGCCTGATCCAAGACGATATCAACGTCGTCCAGGGGCTGCCGCGGGACGCGAAGCCATACGCCAAGGAGAAGAAGCGGGCGCGCAAGACGGTGGCTCCGAAGGTGCCAAATGCGCCTGCTGCGCCCCCGGCCGTCCACCCGGACGTGCTGGCCAAGCAGCAAAAGCAGGCGCAGGCGGCGGCGGCCAAGCGGAAGCGTGACGATGGGGGTGAGGATGGTGGGAAGGGGAAGAAGGCGAGGAAGTAGGGGTCAAAGGAAATCTTCAGCAAAGAGGCACGATCCGGCCGTCCTCTAGTTCCCTCTTGACCCTCTTCCGGACCTCTTCCCAGCGACCAAGTGCATCTTCTTCAGCGTCAAAAGCGTATAACCACGAATTCCGTATCTTAACCTCTTCGGGATCGACTTCCTTCTCCTCATCCACACTCTTCAGCGCGCCGTGCCAGCGATCTCTCAAATCCTCACCATTCGTCTGGCTCAGTCTCGTCCTCGGAAACCTCAGCTTCTCATACACCCTCGTCGCCACTTTCACATCTTCCTTACTTTCAATGGAGTTGAGACACACAGCAAGTACACCCGCGCTCTCCACCGCCTGGCTAGCCCCCTGAGCACTCGTCGGCAAATGCGCATGGCACGCATCCCCTAATAACGCGATACGATGGCTTCCCGGACTCACCCACATACCCAACGGCTCGCGATAACATATCTTCCAATCCAGACACTTTTCCGTTTGCCCCATGATACCTCTCATATCAGGATCCAAATCCACGATCAACCGCTTCACTTCCTCCATATCTCCAGGCTGGAACCAAGACTCCGGAACGTCACCATCGTCTTTATGCGTCAGTATCCAGTTAAACTCTTCACCCCCTCTCAGCGTATTCTGCACGACATGGAGATCCGGACCGATCCAAAAGTTCACGCAATCCGCCTTCATGTACTTGTTCAGCTTCTCATCACTTCTTTGCTCGGGCGTCGGTTTGAAGAATGCGCGGAAACACGCGTAGCCGGAAGATACCGGATCGTCGCGCATACCCAGCACCAGCGGCCGCGCAAGGCTCTTGATACCGTCGGCAGCAACAATGATGTCGGCTTTCAACACCTCTCCACTTTTCAGGGTGATACTAGGCTGCGGATCCACATCCTCGAACGCTACGACCTCACTACCCATCTTGACATCTATCCCACGCCTCCGAACCCATTCTAGAAATACATCATGGTAGTCACCTCTGTGACCGATGTATCCCGCCATATCCATCAAAGGTTGCGTGGCTAACTCTTTCCCGTCGCGCCATCTCCGGACTGTCATGTTGGGTGCTTGGTTTCCTATTCGCTTGATCTCATCGACTTCACATCCCCACTTTGAAAGCAGCTTGAATGCATTCTCGCCCAGGCCGAGGGAATCACCGAGTCGGCCGAATTCGCGCACTTTGTCAAGGACACAGAGGACATTGTGGCCGTGATGGTGGAGGGCGATTGCGGCGGCGCAACCACCGAGGCCGGCACCTATTACGATTGCTGTTTGGTTTGTCAGTTATGAGGATTTACAGTGGGGCGTTAGGACAACGCACCGGTGAGAGGAGGATTGTGTGGAGAAGGAAGAGGTCGGTAGCTGATTGAACCCATATTGGCGAATGCTGTTGAAGAACACCAGATGCCCACTGCAGAGTTCCAAGAAAAAAATTGGAGACGAAGTTGAATGATCCACGAAGGTGTTGCGGCAGATGGACGAGAGGTAGACTAATAGAAGTATAGAAAAGCCACGCGCTCAGCAGCGGAATATTTCCACATTCCAGACGCAAACGTGGGGGCATTCTCTGAGTTGTATGTGGGGTTGTGGAGGATCGGCATTTATGCCACATGCTCGAGTGGTGGCGTGAAAAGTACTTGATAGATGTTTTTTTGAGCATTGCGATAGAAAATGAATGAATTGACTTGTAAAAAAGGCGAAAGGAAATGAAAAGGAAAATTCTAGAGTCTACCTACCTTGTGATGTCTAAAAATCTACAGTTTACTTGGTACTTCATCGTTAGGCACAACAGTGCCTCCACTTACAGCCTTCTCTACACTATCACCAAGTAGCTCCCATCCCTTGCCCCTATATTTCTTCGGCCATATGCCGTTACGACCAGGTGCAAGAATCCCATTAGGATCCAAGGCATCTTTGATGGTCTCATTGAACCGCATCAAGGCATTGTCGCCCCAATTATATGTCCCAGCTACCTGATCTGCAAATAGCAAGTGCGTTCTGTACTCTCCATATCCTTCTTTTGCCGTCTCGATTATCAACTCTCGCATGAGCGCCGCAGCTCTTCGTTTCTCATCCACGGAGGATCGGTCGTAGAGAATGTTTGTGATGTAGTGCATCTCACGGCCGGCGACGCAGAGGGTGGGGAAGAGATCGAAGTTGTACTTCTCGTGCAAACGCACATTTATGGAGTGGACAGTAACGGCATCTGCGCGTTTCGTAGGTGTGATGGGAGAAAAGAAGATATGTGCCCCGTTGGGTCTCCAGTTCAACCAGTCGAGTTCGCGAAGGACGGGGACGCCGGAGCAGACGAGGGCGCGCGAGTGGATATAGTGATCTGCCGGGAGATCCGAGGGTAAGTAGAATTTCGTGCCGGTGATGCTTGCGAAGGCCGCCTTGATGATGTCGAGTTGAGTCTTTATTGAGGCCTGGTCGCCGTACTGTGTGCCGTAGAACACCCACCCGCAGTCACCACAAGGCATCTTCGAGGCATGCTGGCGAATGACGTCGCGTGGTATAGGATCCGAACCGGAGTAAAAGTGCGACTTCGGTAGGCCTGTGACATTGAGTTCTTGAGCAACATGTCGAAGCTGAGGAACATTGCCTATTATTCCCTTCTGTGCCAACGGGCGGATAGCTTCGACGATATCCGGGAAGTCCTCGTCGCGCGGGAAAGTGAACATGTACATCTGATGGCCAACTTCACGCATGAGCCAGAAACCCATTCGCACTACAATGCCAAAGTTACTTTGCGAGAACATGCCATCGGAGTAGGGGCCGTATGCGGGCTGGAACGACTGCCACGTTGGATTGTCCTCCCCATTCTTCCCAGGAAGTGCGCCCATTCCAGTTCGCAACAACTCGCCGTTGGGAAGCACGATTTCCATGCCGCAGTGGTTCGCAAAGTGGTCGCCCATCGGCGTGTAGCCAACGCCACGATCTATGGCGTTCCCAAGCACGCTTCCGCCGCCTAGATCAGGACAGTCGATCCAGAGCGGCAGCTTGCGTTTCTGTATTTCTTCGTACAAAGCAAAGTACGAAACGCCTGGTTCCACCATACACGACGCGTTTTCGGCGTCGATATTCAAGATGTTGTTCATTCGCATTCCCAGGTCAATCACGACGGAGCCAGGTACTCGCGGTGCACTGCCTCCATAGCCCATGTTCCTGCCCATCGAGATGGGGTATACAGGTATTGCGTGCTTGTTCGCCCATCTGACAATGGCCTGGACGTCGGCAGTCGACGAGGGATATGCGATGGCGCTGCAGACGAGGTCCTCTTGTTCGACGACGTGGAAAGAATCGTGCGTGTTCGGATGCTCGATGTACCAGCCATCGACGAGTGGCTGATCGTTGAGGACGACATTGTCGGAGCCCAATGCCTCTCGAAGGGCGGCAATGGCCTCGTCGAAGGCCTCGCGTGTCGTATCGGGTGGAAGGCGCAGATCGCGGCGACGAGGGACGCTGTCGGGGACGGTCTTGTATGACCAGAAACGGTCTTTGGTTTCTTGTGCGACTGAAGCCAGGTGAGACGGTACGCCGCTGTACTTCTCAGAAAGAGTGGGTGGAGGTGGTTGAGGGGTGCTCATGATGACGGTGGTCGACACTGAGGTGGGATGGTGGTTGATGAAGTGCTGATGCACCTGGCCATATCCGAGACCCTTGAGAGGCTCATATACTCCCCCATGGTGATATTTTTGGAAGCTGTCGTCAATTCCGCAGTGGTACCTTCGCAGGTACATGTGGGGGCTTGGCTTGGGGTAGACAGGGGCCGGCAAAAAGAGGGGGAAACATGGGCCTAGTGCACGATAATGATGATTGGCTGACGGATTCTCGACGAGAAACACATTATTGTTCCCGTACCAAGACGCTCCAAGACGCTCCAAGACGCTCCAAGAGCGCTCTGCGACAGGCAAATGGACTGGCCACCGTCCGACATCTGGATCGATGTTGTCCGCACCGCCTTATCAACACGTGACAGCGCGCTTGGCGCGCTAAGATAACACACCTCGCTCACATCGTCCCAAACATACGTCACCCATCTGCAACTCTTCATCAAACCGCCGACCGCCGACCGCGCCCCTACTCCGAAGCTACACCACCGCCCGTCACGTCTCCCCCCTCGAATTCCTCACATACCACGCCCTCATATGCCTCGCAGGGTGATGTAGCCCCGGGGCCCATTCATTCGCGACGGCAAACGACGCGTGCGGAGCGGCTGCGGCTGAGAGGGAGAGCGTGAGATTGAAAGCATGGGGTTGCGATATGGCGGTTGGGTGAACACGGTCTCGCTCATAATCTACACCTTCTATCTAATCATGGCTGTATGGCTCTCAGCTCGCCAGGGTTTGGGTCATAACTTTCCTTGGATATGCATCATTGTCTTGTCACTCTGTCGTCTCACGCAGGTAAGTAAGCCGCGGCCGACCAAATCAAAATCTTGCGGAGCTCCGGATTTACCACATCAATGCCAGAGGTGATGGAAGATATAAACATTACTTACCTGGTCGCAGGTTTCAATAGATTTGGCCGCCACTTCGCTATTCCCAGCATTGACGGTACCGAACACGACATTGGAATCGGGCGTAGCTATCCTCACCTCGATTAGTTTGACTCCCCTGTTCATGTCAACCTCCAGTGTCTTGAACATGACCTCCGGGCCCAAAGGACGCCGAATGCAGTGGATACTTCTTCTCCTCTACATACCTCTCATCGTTTCTCTCATCCTCATTGTCGCCGGAGGTATTGATCCCGATTCGCGTGACGGCCCGACCTTTGCCGCCACCGAACCCACCAAGGCTGGAATTGCCATATATTGCGGCTGTTTTATCGTCCTGGTACGTCATCACCGTTTCTGCATAATTTCTGCACAATTTCTGCATCACTCTAGCTGACTCCATGCTAGATTTGGGCAACGACGACCATTGCCGCTCGCCTATATCTCGCCAATCCGCAGGAAGTGAAGATTCTCACTACCGTAGTATTGAGCCTGCCCTTCTTCTTGGTGGATGTGGTGTACATGATGTGCTTCGCCTTTGAAGATCTGTTCGGCGACCAGAAATTCAACGTCATCAGTGGAAATGTAACCCTTCAGTTGTGCATGTACGTCTCTCCATTTGGGATAAGCCCAGGACATCCCAATCCAGAAATCAGAGGTACAATTCGACGTACATCTCCCTGTAAAGCCTTTAGTACAGCTTTATGGATCGTCTTTTGATGTTCTGGCACTCTCCTTGGTGTCGGCCTTTCGACCACACAGAACATCTTTCATACAGAGTGCTGGGTTAATCATTCCTAGGCAGGTCATTATGGAAGCTATCATCGTCGGCCTCTATTTAGGCTTAGGCCTCGAGCTCCCCGATAAAGCCACCCGAATCCGAGACCGCGTAATGGATCTCAGCGAATACGATTACGAGCAGATGCGCGAAACCGCGCTTTGGAAGCTTTACGAGCTCATGTCAACCGTTGTTGCAACAGTGGTCATGCCAGGTCTCATGTTCTCTCACTGGCTTCTCGGTACGTATTCACGGAAAAATCAATCGCAGTTTGACGACATGCCGTGCATTCCCTTTAGATAAATTTCGCTAACTTGTACCAACAACTTTAGGTAAAATTCTTCGTTCGGGACGGCAATGACACCACCCATTTCCATGGATACCGAACCGGAACCGGCGCTCAACGCACCTAGTGCCACTATCTCCAGATGCGGCATTTTTCTTGACATATAAGCATACATATTGGGCGTTTTTATTGCATACTCTAGCGTACAGCGACGCGCAATTGGACCAAAAGTTTCAACCCTTAGATTGAATGAAAAGATGAAAATTTGTAGAACGCTGTAAACCCCTCCCCAACTAAACACCTTGAGCATATATTCGAGTCGGACTAAAAGAGGGGAAAGAGCCAAGTATCACATAATTAGATAAGTAACCATCTCACAGCAAACTAGTCCTCATCTATATGAGGATCTGTATATAAGGGGACTCATCTCAGTCATCTCATTTCTATATCTAGAGTTTCTACAAGTTATAAGCTTCTCTTATGCTACTGCTATAATCACGTCTTTACTACATACACTAGTATGTTACTTCGCCTCTTACGCCTATAATGTTTACTTCTCGCCTATCCTTTTATCTCTACGGCCAGAGTTTCTACGAGAGTCAATCAGGACCAACACATACACTAAGAGCGATACCTACTTTAGAAGTACTCCCTTTAACTCATGGGGGGACTACTGTGAAGATTTCTCTTTTCGCAAACGAGGTCAGGCTGATCAGGAAACAAGAGTACTTTTTGGGGGAGTCTACAACGCACGGTTCACGCCGACGACATTTGTTTTGCCGATTGTTGGATTCGAAGTCGTGTATTCATTGCTTAGCGCTTGGCGTTTCACACTATATAAACCTTACTTAACATTTTCATTCCTAAATTGATTACTCTAAAGTTTGAACCCTTTTCAATCTCAACATTACATCATTTTCACTATACCAATATCATCATGTCCACATTTACACAACCACAATGAACAACCTTGCCAACCTTTCGAGTATGCCCATAGAGGTGGAGCTCAAGATCGCTGGTGTTGGAGGATCACGAGCTGGAAATAGCAGGTTCAGGTAATCAATTGTAGGATCACTGTCTTAGAGAGAGACGAGCGAAAACTTAGACTATATACAAAGGAGAAGATTTAGATTAGATAAAAGTGCTTCTGACTAGTGACTACCGTGCTCTATCTAAGCCTGCCTAGAGGCAAGCTTAAGGTTCTCTTTAGGGAGCCTTGCTCTAGAGCGTTTAAGGTTCTCTTCAGGTGCTCTGCTCCTGCAACAGCTGGTGAGCATGTTCCTATGCGAATAACATGTGGGATGTACGCTCAGTTCTTGAGTCTACTTACCTAATCACTTAACCGGAGCTATACAAAACGCACTCCGAGAAGCTGCAGCAGAAAAGCTGTATACGTATCTCGAGATTACCGCCTCCATTCTGCTGATTAACGGTATCGCTTGGGTCAATAGGAAGCCCTTCTAGTATGTTTGCTGCGAACACTGCTCGCCCGCCCAGATCTTTCAAAGCATACCAAAGGCATTGGCGGTTGTATGTCCCTATGTAAATGCATCTTCTTGCTACTGCGGTGACACCGACTTCTTCTTGGAATTGCGAGATCTCGGCCGTCAGCAAGGAAAAGAGTCAGCTATCTAACGATGGAAAGCTTCAGGGACCTATGGGTGCGACCATCAACCAACTTATCCGTGATGGCTTCTGACGAACTTGGATGGAGCTCATGCGTCAGGGCAACGAGCTTGCCCTTGTTGGCATGGTCTTGCTCTTGGTACCTCAGTTGCAGCACTTGTCGTTGCGCTCCCACCATATCTCTATCTCCAGATTCAAGCTTCAATGTTGCTAAAGAAGACGGATCGATCCAGATATCGCAACTGAACACGATCTTCCTCTGGTTGGATCACGAGACTGAGCTTTGGGGCTGGGACGGCAACTTGCGAGAGGTTCCACATTGGTACGACCCTGAATGCGGACGGGACCCTCTAGAAGTTGATAGCGAAGAGGGACTGGTTGATGATTGGATGTCGAACTGGATACCCTTTGATTAGGTGAATGAGGAGATTTGGTAGGATGGGTGGTTCGATTACAATGGAGTCGTTGATATGGATGTGACGACAAAGGCCAGGATGGGGTGGACGGAGTTGTACTGGAAGCAGAATGGTTTAGAGCGAAGCATGGTTGCGACTGCAGATAGGTTTGGCTTATAGATCTGGAGACATTTTAGCGAGACTGTACTATACGGGTTTACATATTCTTAGACGGTAGAGCGCGGTAGTCGTGTAGACACGGTACTCAATCAACAAACCTTCATCGCAACAGGACTACCACTTGAGTGGGCCTCAGTGAGAATCATTATCTACTGTAATCCTAAACATCACGCGGGACAGCTAGTACTTCTACTGAACATTTGACGTGACGAGGCAAGTAGCTAGGCGACAAAGTGCGGTACCTGTGCCATGGTTCGTTCCCGTTCCCGCACCTGCATCACTCGTCGCGACGCACTCAGCATTTAGCCCGAGGCGATCCAACATCACTTTTAAATGTAAACATCTTTGAAAAACAATACGATAAAAACCAAGAAGCTCACGACCGCAAACAAAACGGCAGACCCCAGAGGTTGCGCCATCACTGATTTCGGAGCTTCCCTATGGCCCCCCATCCGAGCTCCGATGCCCTCCCTCACCACCTCCGGTCTCAACACTAACAATCCGACCCATTTCGAGACTGAAAATGGAAAAGCAGCAAATGCCGTACATCACATTTCCGAATTGTAAGGCTGCCATGCCGGCCCCGGATCCCCACCCGAAGCCCGGAGAGCAGTGCAAGATACCGAAATATATGGGTCTATATAGTCACCACAACGACGATATCCACGGTTTATTGCCCAGGTCTCTCTCTGTAATTTTCACTTTGATTTTTGCAAATTGAGCTTTCGACTTTGAAGCTATCGGTCTTTGGAAAGAGCTTGGAATCCGTGCATACTACATCACCAACAATACGTCCTACCACACGTGACCACCGTCCGCCAACATGGTCATTAACGTTCCCACCGCCTCGCTCGAGGGCCAAGTCGCCCTCGTCACCGGCGCTGGTCGTGGCATTGGGCGCGGCTGCGCCATCGAACTCGGCAAACGCGGCGCCTCCGTCATCGTAAATTATGTTTCCAGCAAAGGGCCCGCCGACGAAGTCTGCAAGATAATCGAAGGATTCAACAACGGCGCCAAAGCCGTCTCGATCCAAGCCGACGTCTCCAAAGTGTCCGAGATCAACCGACTCTTCGAAGAAGCGAAGAAAGCCTTCGGGAAGATCAATATTGTGATGAGCAACTCGGGCACTGAGGCAAGTTGACCCTTATGAGAGATACATGTGAGACATATACACTGACGTTCGGAATCCCGGCTCTGTAGAGCTGGGACAAGACAGAAGAAATCAGCGAAGAGAAATATGACCACGTCTTCAACCTCAACACGCGAGCCCAATTCTTCGTCGGCCAAACAGCATACAAGCACATCGAGGACAACGGCCGCATCATCCTCATGTCATCCATCGCCGCCGGTCTCCTAGGTGTCAAGGACCACGCGCTGTACAACGCGAGCAAGATGGCCGTGATCGGCTTTATCAAGGCGTTCGCTACGGATTTCGGGAACCGCGGGATCACCGTGAATGGAGTGGCGCCTGGAGGCATCAAGAGCGATATGTTTACGCAGAATGCATGGCATTATATTCCTGGGGGGTCGCCGGATTGGTCGGCGGAGAAGATTGAGGGGTTGATGGCGAATCATTGTCCATTGGGACGGTGTGCGGTGCCGGAGGATGTGGCGAGGGTGGTGGCGTTTTTGGCGAGTGAGGATGGAGGGTGGATAAATGGTATGTTGTCTTGTGATGTGGTTCATGTGTGTATGCTGATATCTTTCAGGTCAAGTTATTACTATTTCTGGTGGCTCTTCGCAGTAGGTAGGCGTGGGGCTGGGTACTTGGAATGTGTGTCATGCATCATCGTTAGGAGAGATGGATTGATATCCTGATGAAGAACGAATGAGGTATGGCGGGGTCTGGTGAGGTCTGGCACTTTAGACTACTAATGCATCTAATAGAACGATCATCTTAATTGCTCTTGCATGCGTATGAAAAGATCCAATATACAGACTAATGACGCAGAGCTGTACATACATTGAAGGAGTTTCATAAAGACGTCCGTGGTCTCATTTACCACCACTTTGCTAGCCTGAGAGGCTGATGAACGTTCAAAGTTCGCGGAGCTATCTTCTTCCAATTCTTATCTTCATATCTTGACCTTCCTTCGCCTTCAAGAAACCCTTCGCCGGGACTCTTTTCTGCGTCTCAGGCACATTCGCATCGCCCAAAACCTCCACCTCATATTTCCCCAGCAACAGCGTTATAAAAGCCACGACTTCCTGTCGCGCCATCACTCTTCCAGGGCAATAGCTACTCCCTCCACTGAAAGGCCTGAAGATCTGACTCGTCGCGAGTTTCTTGTCTTTTACAAAGCGTTCAGGGTTGAAGATGTGAACATCATTCGTATATGAGGTGGTAGAGAAAGGATCCGTGAAGTGGTTTGGACGGAAAGGGATAAAAACTACAGATTTCGCGGGGATTATCATATTGCCGATTCGGGTCGGTGTCCAGGCAAGGCGGATAGAGGAGCTAGCGCTATAGAAGCGGAGAGCTTCATTAAAGAGGGCGACGGTCCAAGGTGTAGAGTCGCGGAGATATTGCGTGTCCAACGTGCCGGAAGAAGAGAGTGCGGACGCGGTTTCCGAACGGATGATGGACAGGAGGTTTGGATCATTGAAGAGGTGTGCGAGGGCCCAGTAACAGGCTTTGTAGGTGTTTGTGTTGATGCTAAATATCGTCAGTACTCGAACGATTTGGAATAGGGATATACGGGAGTGTGGCAATACTTACACAAATACCAAAAGATTCATGATCTTGACCAGATCATCTTCACTTGTTCCAACGGCCTTTTGCGATTGCTCTACCATATCCACAATATAGCTCATACCCTCCCTCTCCTCCCGCGGCAATCTGATCCACGTCCTTAGCGCTTCTTCAACCTTCGCCTTGTTCCTCCACATCCCCTTCGCGAATGGCCATTTGAACCAAAGTTTCCAACTCTCGGCGTCGAACGCACAGTACAGTTCTACAAAGTCAGGTTCGATTTCGAACAATTTGGTTCCGAAGAAAGCGCGCGTAGCAGCTCCGACAAGCACTTCACGAGTGAATCTCGAGAGATCCAATGCGCCTCCAGTCGTTGCATCAGCGCGCTTGACTTGATCTGCCAAAACCTCGTCGATGTAGTGTAGTAATTTGGTCTCCGCATTTTTATATCCTTCTTGACCCACCAATTGTGTTCTCCAGAAATCCATGCTCAATTCTCCCAAGCTTTTCAATCCTGGATTGCTCAGCCCTAGATCCTGTGCCATGACGTCCTCTTCCTTGCTTGTAGGCTTGAGCCACACTCGTTCCATAGTATGCTTAGATATACCGAACATAAGTTGAAGATTCTGCACGATCTTGTCGAAGACCATGGTTGTGGTGTTCTTGTAGGCTTCAGCGGTGTCATCGGGGTGGAGGATGAAGTAGATCGTGCGGTCGATGAGAGTGATGGAGAAGGGTTCGCGGGTGTTTTTGAAGTATTTCCTGTTCGCAGCAATCGTTAATTACTCATTTTGGTTCTAAGGTGGAGGGTACCTACTGTGCGCGCATCACTACATGATGTCCACTCCACAGATATGGGATTGTGTGACCCAAGTATGGGATCCAGTATGGGAGCTCGCGAGGCTCTTGAGGATGAAACCATGGTCGGATTGTGAATCTCCATATACGGAATGTAAGGAGGACACTGGCAATTGCAAGGATAGGATAGAGCAGTGGTGATGGAATAAGGTCGAGGAAATTGTTGAAAAAACGAAGCCGTTGATCATGATCTGAGAAGATCATATTGGATCTCCGTATGGCGTATGCCGATACTTGGCTATGAGCCAGTGCAAGGTGACGATGGCTTGAGCGTAGGTGGTAGGTCTGTCCCGCGACGAGCAACGACGGTGGGCGCGATTCCTACCTACGCGTAGGTGACTGAACGGGAAAGTCGAACCACTCAGATTGAGTTTCCGCTGAAGAATTGGATGTTACAAGGGGATACAGTATCTACGCTCCCCCTGTCGCTACCACAGAAATTACGCTGGATTTTGGTGACAATGACAGGGCAGGTAGTAACCTGGACATGTATCCCTCTTCCTAAACCTGACGTTTAAGACCTTGTGAAGCTAAGAGCTAGATATAAGATAACCATTTCAAACAGTCAGTAAGGATATTTAGGCGACATGAATGTTATTTACATGGCTTTAGCGCTTCGCCAGACGCACGGGTAGACATCTTAGCTAATCTCAATCAGGCTGAAATAGGTATTTCGCAGCGTGTAGAGTTGGATAGCACTTTTTTACATCGCTTGGAATCTCATTTATTAGAAATATAGTGTCTACTACCAGAATACTCAACTTTAGCTATAGTTGGATGTTAAATCACCAGATTGGCGTGCACACGTGAGTCACCTCGCGCCAGCTAACAAAGCATTGAATTGCTTTGAATTGAATGACGTTATATATGAGTAACTTACGTTTTCAAATCCAAGCTAACGTATAACTAACAATTAGGCGCTTTGAATAAGCCTTGATAGGTTTTAGCAGAATCTTATATGTCTCAAACATCATTCTGCGCGGAAGAACTCAAGCCGCGTCGGACCACTCTGATGATCAGTTGTTCTCGCTGACTGGAGATGATGTTATTAGATCTTGGCTTTGTCACTTTTATTATTCTGGCTCAGGGATTTCCCATGCTTCACTCCCCATTCTTTCGGCCCCCACAGCAATGTGATATCGAATATTTGCATGTGATGGCACGGGCATGTTGTTTGTTGTACAATGGAAAACTGATCCAGCAGGCATTGTATCGGGTGTCTAAGACATGGAGGGAGATTGTAGATTTCGGGTGCATTCTTCGGGCTTTTGGTCCGCGTATTGAACCGACATGCACCGGTGAAGATTAAGCATCATCGCCAAGAATGATAGTCCCCGTAGTCCCCGTAGTTCCCGTAGTGATATTGCGCCACAGAGGTTCCAGTTCATCAAAGAATACTCGACTCAATGGATTGGGAAGTATCTCCGGTTATCCTTGTCTAGTTGAGATCCAAACACTTGGTCCTTGTTAGCCGCTGAGGATTTGACATGCAAGAGAGGTGGAATTTGATTAAAGGTGGCCTAATATACGACATTGGCGTATTGGTGGAGTAAGCCCACGTACAAATCATGTATCTGATACTTCACCGACTACGAGGTGGCTGACCGTTTGAGACGGGACGTTGAACGAAAACCGCGTGGCTGGCGGATGAGTACCATAGGTACTAGGTAGTGACAGGGATCAAGGATACCCATACACATCTTGCAGGTCAATACATACCTGCAACAAAACGCGAGGTCGGGAGATACAGATGTATGGACAACAAGTAAATTAGAAAAACAGCATGGTTGTGCAGATATGCGGTACCTTTCCACAGATCCCCATTGGTGAACCGCTGGCCGACTCAGAGTTTTGATTTCGTCCACATGGCCTGCACTGCCCCCGAGTATTCATCTTGGTGCTTGGAAAGGTGGTTACAGTGCGTCGTATCATTCCACAGAAACACTTTCACATTCCACCCTCGCTGCTTCGCCAGCTCAGCGTGGCTTAGCGTGTCCTCCCACCGCGTGTTTTCGTCTGCCTTGGAGGCAAAGTAACAGATCCTTCTACTGCCTTCTTCAACCGGATCGCCAACCTTCAGCAGTTCCTCATTCAACATGGTGGACCGCCATAGATCTTCCGGTCGTTCAAAGCGTCCCATTGCAATGGAAGCTTCGAGGATGAACAATGCCAGATTTATCAGTGGCGGAGCAAGGAATTTGAAGAAGAGATTTGATGGAAGTGATTGAACAAAGCCCGGGTAGTTTTGCGCGTAACCCCCTTTTGCGAGGGCGCTGTCGATTATGAGCCCGATGAGGGGCAAAGGGTGGCCAAGCTCTTGTCGGATGACGTGGACGAGATTCGTTGTTGTGTTCGCGCCGCCATTGGAGAAAACGTGTAGAAGAATCTGCAGGTTCTTCTTCTTCTCATTGAGACCGTCTTTGGTATATCCAGATTCATCAAGAACTTTCCGTACCACAGTGACAGCGGGCTTGATAGCCTTTCTTTGTTTCGCGTACGAATAGAGCATGCCATCTATACTGCCTTTCACCAACAGTATCCGGGTTTGTGGTATGAGTTCGCTATACAATGTGGCGTATTTGGCAATATGTTTGTCTGCCGCTCCCATCCATGTTGCCAATATGATCAACTGGCCTTCGACAGCGTCTGGCGGGGTGTAGAGATATGTAGAGGCTCCGAGATGCGTAAAATGTGGCGATGGATTTTCACTTGTTGTTTGCGACATATCTAGAGCTTCGTATGTGTTGAAGTAGCTGAGTCTTGATGTGTAGTCGTAGAGTTGTGTCGAAACCGAGTCAGTCTGCTGATCATTCCTCCCGTTGTTGGTCTATTCTTAGGAGTGGGGCACATCAAGTGGTCAATGCGTTCTGCAACCCTACCGAACATGCGATGTGATGTCCAATTGGTAAATGCTCAGCTTCGCAGGCAGCAACGCTCCGTGTGTAAGGTTATGGTAGCTTTGTGAATGTGAATAGGGTTCACTGTAATTCATGTCCATTGTCTATTTATGTGGAAAGTGCAAGGAAAGTGCAGCTCAAACGGGCTCATGCCGTCTTTGTTCCCAGTCCATTTCGTTCCTAGACACACTAGCTAGGCTTGAGAGCTCTGTTTTCCGAACTAACTCCTCGAACTCTAGATCGGTAGCTTGTTTGACTCTGACGTTGTGCTTGTGCTTGTTGCCACCGATGGTCGTGGCGTTGTTCGTCGGTTCGCTGTCGTTTGATTTCTGAGACACATGAAGGATCGAACGCACGCTCGATGCCATGCGTATAGCCCAATCCTTTTGCTTGATATGGTTTGCGACCACAGGTACAGCCGGAAGACATGCAACGAGAAAACCAGACGTCAGTTGGCAGGTAGCCCAGAATGCAATCTTGCCAAGGAAGTAGGTGTTGTCGGTCCGCACTTCCAAAAACTTGATGTGGTAGTAAACTCGGATGGTGGAGGAAAGGCAGGCAAAAAGACCAATGATGAAAAGTGCCGAAAGCCCGAGTCGCCTCGATCGCGTCAACTGTAGCTTGAAGATGACTCGCTGCGGAAGCAGTAGAATAAGTATGTCGGAAACGAGAGTGATGGAATTTCCGGTGGCGAGAAGAACAGCCCAGTCCAAGCACTGTCCCCCCTCAACTGTAGGATCCCAGAACTTTTTGCGCGGGATGCACATCAATATGGTCGAGAAGGTGTAGCCAGTGTAGAAGAGAACGTTGAGACCGATCAGGGCCATTGAACCCCACCATGTAAAGGTTCGAAGGCCGTTGGGGACAAATAGTCGTGCATATTGCAGCAGAATATTGGTCTTCACGAAGATCATGATGATGCCGTATGCGGGAAACGTGAGAGAATATACCTGAAGCTATATTAGAAAATCCTTCAAGGCCAAGATGCAGAACACTCACAAACAGGTTCCTCACGTATCGCTCGTTTAGCATTTCCCACTGATGAACTCCAACAGGCAGAAAGCAAGCCATGGTGCCAAAAGGAAAGAAAGCACTAGCGTACACTAGCTATACAGATATGAGTATCATCCGGTGGTGAAGTTGGTGGCAGGGAACTTACCCAGCCTATTAGCAACATCCAGTCCTCAAAGCGTATCTGCTTGAAGATACGGATTTGCGCGAACATTTTCATCCCAAAACACGTGTTCGAGATGATAAAGACCAAAAGGTACATTGGGAAAGCATAACTGAAGCTGCTCTTTGGGTGTTCAAAGTTTGGCTCCACGCCTGAAGGAGCAGGCATCGCAGGCTGAGTGAGCCAGGTGGCTTTCTCTTCTGGTGACATAGTTGCTTCGCGATTCAGGAAGTCGGCAGAACAATATGGAAGGGATGTTCAAAGACTGAATCGGTGACGTCCACGACCGCAAAAGTAACCCGCGAGGCTCGAGAACGGACCTTAACATACAGCCTTAGGGCCGTGGCTCACGTGCGTTCTTGCGAACATCCCCAAATTCGCGCTGGAGATATCCTGGAAGGGTAGACTAGCGTGAGTAGCTCTCGGAGTCCGAAGTATTACTGCAGGGATTGTGCAGCATCAAGCTTGCAGTGGCTGGAAACACAGGAAACCCCGCGATAAACAGGGATTACGGATCTCTGGGGGAAACGGATCGAACCGCTACGGCACGGTAGGCTGGCGCCCTTCTCGTATACCGGTAGCGTTTTGGAATGTGTGCTAAAAGGCAATGCACGGTCGATGCAGTGAGGAAACAAGTATCAATATCTTGTTTCTGTGATAACAGGATTGAAGGACACCGACTCTCTTTGAAACGCCCTGCACAGAACCCCTGCTTTTGGACCCCAAATTATCTGTCGAGGTCTCTAGCTATCAAGTCTTCCTGCCCATCCGACTAAACATAGTACTCTTTGGACCGTCCTTGACCAGTGGATCGATTAACCCGAGATCCTTGCTTTTGTCGACGGGCCATCTCGTTGCACCTATCCCGAATGGCGGAAAGTTGTAGTTTATCGATTCGAAAGAGTCCCTCCGCGCGAAGTAGGTTTCGTGCATGATCCCGACGTACTGAAAACTATCGTCCTTGATGTATGCCATCTGGCCGTCTTGATGGACAGCACATTTTGCAAATTCATGGAGTCCTTCTAGGGTTTTCCAGTAGGATATCCAAATCTGCGTATTTCCCTCGTGATCGAACAAGTTACCCAAAGTCGCTGTGTGTCCGAGGTCTATAAGGTGGTCAGAAACTAGTTCGAAAGACTCCCGATTGGGTGTCACTTACATCCCCATTGCTCGCGATTTGTTTCAGCCTCTTCCCACATAGCCATAAACATCTTGCCTACTGGTAAAGCGTTGGCCGCGATTCGTCCTTGCGGGCTGAAAAGCATTAGTAGACTGAGACTTCCAGTCGTCGACGAGCATACTCACTGATTTATTCTTGAGCCTAAAATGAATATGACGACTCCATCTGAGTCGCTACCTGCGTTTATTGATTCATCCGGTGCCGGAAGCTGCGTTCTCCACCGACCTTTCCGTACGTCTGTGAAAGACGTAGTGTATACATCTCTCGCTCGTACTGCCGCATACACAAGGCGATACAGAATGACCGATACTGGAATGAGTATGCTTACTCTAATGGGCAAGCAGAGTAGTGAAAGTAGCTGTAGCACCGCTCCTAGGCATATCCAAGTCGAAACGCGGTAGGTTGTGGGAAGGAAGACATTGTGGATAAAGAAGAGTTTCTTCTCGTATCTCTCAGAGAACGACATTGCGAGCGGAGTGGAGTACAAAGGGGTCGTGTGGGTAGAAGTGACAATGTTTGTTCGTCCGGGGTCCCTCCTGTTTTCGCCCAGCTTATATGCTACGTCACACCTATCAGGATTGAGGCAAATGCCAAGACACCGGCTCCAAGTCAAATGCCACTGGATTTGCTCGGCGCCGGACACTCCAACACATTTACGTCTTCACATTGATTGTTCGTTAGAGATGCGCTTCCTCTGTTTGCATGGAATTGGGACGAGTAGTCAGGTGAAATGATCTGATCCGCTGATCAAGGACTACCAAAAGCTGACATACTAGGCAGCTGCTTAAGATGCAGACATCAGCGTTGAGGTATGAATTTGGAGATCAGCATACGTATGAATTTGTTCAAGGAACAATGCCATGGCGCATGGCTCCGGGTGAGCTCTTTGTTTCGCAAGTCCGTGGTGCAACAAATCCTCATGCCCATAGAACTCTCGGCCATCTCGAAAGAAGAAGAACCGCATTATGCCTACTTTGATCCAGAGAATGCGACAGGCTACCTGACAGCGTACAACCAACTGGAATCCTTCATTGCCGCTGAAGGACCGTTTGATGGTGTGTTCGGATTTTCCCAAGGAGCCGGTCTTGCTATCATCTACATGGCCCGTAAATTGATAGAAACCCCTAAAGCTCCACCTCCGTTCAGATGTGCAATTCTGTTCTCGCCAACAGCCGTCGGGGATCCTTTTAGATGGTTTGAGACTGGGGAGATGCGCGAACTGGAGGCTCTGCCAGGCGCAGCTACCATCTCCACACCCGCTGCTTTTATTTGGGGTAGCAAAGATGAATCTGCTCCAAGATTCGAAGCTTTGTTCGAAACCTTTGACAGCAACACGTCGTGGAAATATGTTTTCGAGGGCGGCCACGAGATACCCAACCCTACAATCACGGGTTCTATGGGAGAAGCAATCAAAGTGGCTCGACGAGCCGTCACACAGGCACAGCGGGGGCTCAGACAATGATACAAGACTTGAGCCTAGATGTGTCGTATTCTCATGAAAATTATAAGATAAACAATTGCTAAACGTTGTCACGATTGGCCGTCCTCTTTTACCGGCTTAGCCATCGATGCAACGACCTGGAGTTCTAAGACATCCGATGCTGGTTGCTTCTCCGGAGCAGCCGCTTTCGTACTCTTCCCCTGCCATGTCAATGCTGCCACCGGTAGACATGCTGCTGCAAGGCCGATTGCAAGATACATTTGTCGATTGTATGCTTGTCCGAAGATGACACGCACATCAGCAAGAGAATCTCCAGAAAGCAATTGCATGGTCTCTGTTCTCTCCAGAAGCATGTTGGCTAAGTTGGCCGGCAATATATCCCGTATATGAGGTTCTAAATACCGCGTCGTAATGCAGGCGCCAATAGAGACTGCGATCAGTCCACCCAATGTTCGGAACTGGGATTGAGCCGCTGTGGCAACCGCTGAGTGGTGTAAGCAGCGCTTCAGGAAAGCCGCGGGACTTGTTTACTCACCAAAGTCACGCTCCTCAAAAGCTGTGGGCAAAAGTATCATGACCGCGGACACGATAAACCCTACACCTGTACCGATCAGGATCTGGAAACCGTATTGCGATGATGCGACATGAAAATGTGTTGGAGCCCTAGACAGCCCTACGGTTCCTACGATCTCTAAGCACGCCCCAATTGCCATGATTATAGTTGGAGGCAGCCGAAGCTTGGTCATTATCGGAACCGAGATGATAGATCCTGTCGGGACGAAGGCCCCGAATGCGAGCAGCCGCGCCGCAGCTGAAAAGGCAGACATTCCGTTCACCGTCATAAACCGCTGCGGCACTTGTACGACACAAGTGGAAAGGACACCCCCATTAAGAAGTGTGAGACTGTATAGTCATTAGCATACGTATGATATCTTCCTCGATGAAGACTTACACGACAACCGCAGTTCGGACTCTGCTTTGGCAAAACCTCCACGGAAACACCGGCTCGGGTGTATTTTGTCGGGTGACGAACCATTGAGAGATTAGGAATGCGACGAAGAACGGACCCGAGCAAATTAACAATGGCAGAACAAATGGTGAGCCAAAACTGTAACCAAGCGCTGCTTGCTGCAGGCCCGTTGTAAGCAGCAAACACGTTCCGAGCAGTAGAATGCAACCAAGGAAGTCTATCCTCTTCAAGAATTGAATCGATAGCTTCCCGTGCTGGTTGGCAGGCTCCTTTACCAATCGATTCGGAAAGATCAACAGAAAAGCTACAAGAGTGATTATGCCAACGGGAACACTGACGCAACAGTCAGCAAGATTAGAAGCTTCAAGATGGTTCAAACTTACTTCACAAGGAACACCCATCGCCAATCGCCATTGAGCGTTATACCGCCGCCGATAAGCGGACCGCATACCAGAGAAGAAGTTAACACAACAGTGACGAGCCCAATGTACATGGGATATTTCTCTGGAGGAACCAGCTCGATAAACACGAGTTGGCCAAGCGCCATGATGCCACAACCGCCAATGCCTTGGAGCCAGCGAAACATGATAAGCTGGATCACGCTTTGGCTGCCACCACATGCGCCGGAGAATGCAGTGAATATAAGTATCGAAGTCAGAATCGAGTTCTTGCGTCCGTACACATCACTGATTTTGGCCCATATGATCTGGAAAGCGCCAGATGTCAGCCAATATGCCGTCAATATCCACGAACTCTTGAGATAACCACCGAGGTCGTTCGTGATGGTTATCACAGAGGTACTTGTTATCGTGGATTCCATCTGTGCTAGCCACATGCTCACAAAGAGCCTGCACTTGTCAGTGAAATGAAGAAAGACAATACGGGAAACGCTCATACCCTGCACTGATGGCGTGAAGCCTCCATACAGAGAGGTAGTCGTCCGATGACGAGACCGGTGCGCATGGCACAGCTTCATCTTTGTATGACAGCACAATTGCCTCCGTGTTGCTTTGCATTGTTACGGCAAGATCAACAGCACACGATATCACTCCTGAAAAGCACAGAAACTATGAGTGTACAGACACTACGAGGACATCTCTTCTTTCGTAGGGTGGAACTTTTGGCGCCGTCGTGGACCTTCCACGCCTTGGTATGAACATTGGAATGACTTCGGTCTGTTAACAGGGATAATCAGCCCGGTCAACAAATCCCTGTCCCGTCGCAACTCGAAGAGGCAAGTCTGACCGACATGCGCCACGTCTGCTGTACCGTTAAACTGTTGAACCCGAATACGAGTATTGTACATACGACTCAAGTCACTGTCCGCGTTATAAGCCCATATTATCAGGCTACTAATGGCCCCGGCGCTAACCAAGCTTTGTGCATGACATCTACAGGGTACAGAAGGGAAGGGAGGGTCGCTAACGGCATGTCCAAGATACCAACTTGGCATGGCACCTCCAGGCCACCCTCTATCAAATGCCAATCCTATATTCGTGCAACACAATTTATGGGTAAATAAGCTAATATTGATGTACGTGATGATCGCTAATGGTCTTTTCGTGGCAAGAGACATCTAGAATTGGAAAGTGGGTGGAAGTCTGCCTTTCGCAAATCTGCCTTTCGCAAATCTGCCTTTCATCAAAGGAACGGGCTGATCTGTTACCATTAATGGACTTATATGTACATACATCTTTTATAGACTTGCTTACGCGACCCATAATTCACCAGCCAGTGGGATTCCGATCTGTTTGGGGCTACTCTATCATCGACGCTTAACCTCGTAATTCCCGTTGTACGTGCGGAAGGAGAATCCCGCCGATTGCGCTGTCGGTGGCCCTAGCTTTTTAATACACTGTATTGTAAAGACCTGGGGAGTTCACAAAAAGATCAACCTTTTTCCCGGTACTCGGTGCGCCAGCTATATACAAAAATATGTCGACATTAGACACGCATGGCAGCACGAGCCTCGGATCGGATGGCACACATGGCTTGCAGCACGAAAGGCTGGTTGATGACGATACTCTCGAACCCATTGCCATTGTAGGGTTTTCCTTCAGGTTCCCCCAAGGCGCTGTAGACGACGACTCTTTCTGGAATATTTTGACGAACCAGGCATGCACATCTACCGATTTCCCAAAGGACCGTATCAACATCAACGCCTTCTATAATCCCAACCCAAAGAAGCAAAATACGGTATGCTTCAACCCGCATTGGGGCGTGTGTTATGCTAACTCCTAAAAGATCCGTACGAAGAAGGCTCATTTTTTGAAGGACGATGTGCGCAACTTCGATGCACCGTTCTTCGGGTTCTTGCCGTTGGAAGCAGCTGGACTGGACCCCCAACAGCGTGGTCTTCTGGAGACCACATATCACGCCCTGGAGAATGGTATGTAGCCTCACCAGATACGGCACCATCTCGTGCTTCCTGACACTTTACAGCTGGGATCCGAATGCAGGACATAGCGGGTACCAACACATCGGTGCATGTGGGCAGCTTCTGCAATGATTATTATACCTTCGTGCTCCGAGACACTCAACGCATACCAATGTACAATGCCACGGGATGTTCTCAATCACTTCTCTCAAATCGCATTAGCTGGGCATTCGACCTTCGGGGGACTAGCCTGAGTATCGACACAGCTTGTTCTAGTGGTTTGGTTGCATTGGATCTCTCCTGTCGAGAAATTTGGTCTGGACGAAGTTCGACAGTAAGATATTGCTGAACATTCATGAAATGTCTTGAACTCACAAAGAACTAGGCCATCTGCGCAGCGTCGAATGTCATCTTCTCGCCGGAGATGAATATCACACTATCTAACATGAACTTCCTGTCACCAGATGGAAAATGCTATAGTTTCGACCATCGAGCTAGCGGCTATGCTCGTGGAGAAGGATTTGCGGTTCTAGTCCTGAAGCCTGTTTCCCAAGCACTTGCAGACGGCGACAACATTCGGGCACTCATCCGTTCAACAAGTAGTAACCAGGATGGGCACACTCCCGGCGGCATCACTCAGCCAAGCAAAGATCAGCAGACGAAGCTCATTCGAGAAACATACCAAAAAGCAAACCTTGACATGAGCCAGACACGGTTCTTTGAAGCGCACGGTGAGCGATGATGTATCTATTAACTGTAATGCGCAGTGCTGATTGGAGCAGGAACCGGGACTGCAGTTGGAGATCCGATCGAAGCAAGGGCCATTGGAGAGACGTTCGGGCATTTCCGATCTAAGGATGACCCACTCTATGTGTAGGTTTCCGCAAAAATAATAATGGGCCAGCTCCACTAAATTCCAATACAGGGGTGCCGTAAAATCGAACCTAGGACATCTTGAAGGCGCGAGTGGGCTAGCTGGCGTAATCAAGACAGTCCTCAGTCTTGAGAGAGGCATTGTTCCACCAAACACCAACTTCGAGTCGCTGAACCCAAATATTGACGACGAGTACTTTCACCTACAGGCAAGTTTAAGGAACGACTCCTGTATTAGACATGCATTGATATTCTATAGTTTCCATCCACGGGTATTCCATGGCCAGAAACGAATACGGGCTTGCGGAGAGCATCAGTGAATAGTTTCGGCTATGGAGGGTCAGTACAGATGTTCCATGCACATCTTATACAGTCGCTAATTTCTTATCTCTGCTTTTCGTCAGAACGAATGCACACGTTGTTCTAGATGATGTGCAGTCATACCTTCGTTCACGTCGCGTTGGTAGCTCGGGATTCACGACTCCTTTACATCAACCCAACCCGACCCTGCTACATCCCAACAGTTATCTCAATATCATTGATCTAAAGGCCAGACATGATTCGACTCACAGTCTTCCATCGCAACTTGAACAATCGGAACACCCCACGCCAAGACTGCTGATTCTGTCCGCTGCAGACGAGGATGGTGTTCAGCGGCAGGCAGAGGTGCATGGTCAACTAATCAGTGATCGCGATATAGACACAGAATCGCCTTTCTTGGACGAATACTGCCATACTATGGCGACGCGGCGGAACGCACATACGTGGAAATCCTTCTCCCTCCTTCGGTTTCTCGATGACATCAAGGATGGCAAGATCGATGTCAGCAAACCTACTCGTGGCTTCACTCCAGACCCCACTCTCGGCTTCATCTTCACAGGCCAAGGTGCACAGTGGCATGGGATGGGGAAAGAGCTTCTAGCTTGCTCAGCCTTTCGAGAAAGTATAGCGCGTTCTCAAGAGATGCTAGAGTTTCTCGGCTGGAGATCATCCATAATCAATCTCCTGACTGACATCACTTACGAGAAGAAGGTGAACGAGGCCCAATTCAGCCAAGTTCTGACAACTTCAGTACAAATCGCGCTAGTTGAGCTGTTCAAATGGCTTGAACTATCGCCGTCTGCAGTTGTTGGGCATTCGTCTGGCGAAATCGCAGCAGCTTATAGTGCTGGGCTCATCGATCATGACTCTGCGATCAAGATATCGTTCTACCGGGGGCTTCTTAGCTCGCTCATTGAACGGGACGCATCCGACCGGCACTCCATGGCAGCTCTTGGCTTGTCGGCAGATGATGCGAAGCTTGAGATCGATGAATTCGAGAAACACGCAACTCTTCCACAAGGATCTCTTACCATCAGCTGTATAAACAGTCCCCAAAGTGTCACTGTTTCCGGGCGCGAAGCTCATCTAGTGGATCTTGTGGATTATATCTCGGAGAAGGAAATATTCGCAAGAAAGCTAAAGGTTGGTGTTGGGTACCATTCACCACAGATGCTTCGCATAGCATCAGACTACGCCAGTCTCTTAACCAAATTAGAGCGTGGGCGGATCCCGAACGCGCCTTCAATGGTTTCCTCTGTGACAGGCATGCTCATCGATAGCGAAACGGTCTGCAAAGCAGAGTACTGGGTTCGCAATATGGTCTCAACAGTCAACTTCCTCGGCGCAGTGTCATTCTGCTCCCAAACCAGGCAAGAGAAGGACATCAAGAGCCTTGATCGAAGCCACCTCAACCGGATCAGCGTGGACACTTGGCTTGAAATCGGACCACACTCAGCACTACAAGGACCCCTCAAACAGATTTTGAAGAAAATACAGGGAAAGAGCCAGCTATGCTACACATCCGCCTTATCCAGGAATCACTCAGCACTGGATAGTGTGCTAAGCGCGGTCGGATATCTTCACTGTCAGAACGTAAACATCGCTCTCGGAAAGGCTACATCTCTGGTCTCATTACATGGAAAGCTGCGTGTAATCCCACACATAGTTGCACGATATCCATTCAACCACTCTTTATTATACTGGGAAGAATCTCAGAGTAACGTTGACTTTCGACTGCGACCCCATGGTAATCATGACCTTGTCGGAATGCAAATCGGCGATCTTGGTCAAACCGAAGCGCAATGGAAGTTCATCATCAAGCAAGAAGATATGCCATGGGTGAAAGATCATAAAGTACAGGGCGCAGTGGTATATCCAGCCGCGGGTACAATTGCCATGGCCCTCGAAGCTGCAAAACAACTCATCACCACTCGCACTCCGATTGCGTTCGAAATTCACGACATACACTTCCCAGCACCCGTTCAAATACCAGCTGATGCAAAGGGCGTTGAACTTCGTCTTTACATGTCTGCTCCAAGACAAGCTGGACGACCCGGAGACGTCAACTACTCATTCCGGATTATGCTTCAAGGCGCCGAGCACAATGAGACGCAAGTCAGCTTTGGGAGCATACAAGCTGATTTCGGCAAAGCGATATCTGACGTAGACGGTGGCAGAGAGGATCGAGCTGTTTTGAAATCCCTTCAAGACGACTTCAAGAACGCGATGGCATCGTGCACTCACACCATCGACGCCTCGGAAATGTACGAACGCATGAAGGATAGTGGCGGTCTCGACTATGGCCCTTCATTCCAGACTATGGGCGACATAGCATATGATGCAGAAGGTCACGCCATTGCCACAGCATTGCCGCTCCTGGCAGACGTCGCTTCGACCTTGTATTCTTCATACACCGTGCACCCCAGCAGATTAGACGGTCTCTTCCAGCTCGGATTTTCTGCCATGAACGGCTCCGGCTCAATCAACGGCATGGTACCCACGCGTATTGGTAGACTCTGGATTCCCCTTTCTGGCTTTGGGCATTCCGACTCCAGCACCGAGAAGGCATATAGTAAAGTTACGTCATCGTCTGAGCGCGGAGCAGAGTTCTCTATTGCAGTCTTCGATGCGAAAGATCTAGAAGTGAAGATCAGGATTGAGGGGCTTGAGTTGACCACAGTGTCCAGCAACTCAAAGACAAGACAGACCATGGAGGATGCACCATACTGGTGTTACCATATGGAATGGAAACCGGACCTTGACACGATGAGCGGTCCAGAGATACAGCGAATGTGTAAAGAACGCCAACTACCGAAATTGGATTCCACTGAGGTCGAGACCATGAGCAAACTAGCTCTTTCTTACAACACGCTCGCACTGCAATCGATCAAAGTACATGGTGACGAGATTACTCCATCAATGAAAGAGTACGCGAATTGGCTGGCACGACAAGTAGACGTTGACTCAGCAGTCGATCCTCAGGAGATGGATGCTCTGATTGGATCGGCGCCATCAAGCTCTGTGTATGAGGCAGTCATCACTATCGGCCAGAACCTTCGTCGCATACTCATTGGTGAAGTGGATCCATTCGAACTAATCTTCCAATACCAGAAGCAGAGGATTATTGTTCCACGAGAGATACTGTCAAAGTCCAGCACAGCACTTAACTCCTTGCGAACTTATCTCGATTGCCTAATACACAAGCAATCAAGTCTTCGTTTCTGCCAGATCAGTACGGATATTACAGTATCCATCTTGGCTTTGGATACGCTTACCAGCTCAGAGATAGGGTCACGATTCGAGGAGTTTACGTTCGCTACGCCAGGAACGAAGGCTTTAGATGACGTCCGTGAATATTATTCCGAGCAGCGACGCGTGACTTTCCGCACTTTGGAAGCAGAGGGAGATTTTGCAACACAAGGCTTTGAGCCTGCGACATTCGACGTGGTCTTGGTAGATGCGAACACTTACGCTCCAAAAGCGCTAGAGCATGTGTTTACTAACGTTGGTCAATTGCTGAAGCCCGGTGGCAAGCTTATCATCACGAATATAGCCAAGTCAAATCACATCCTGCCCGGATTTGTACTAGGACTCCTTCCAGACTGGGAAATTGAGGAAAACGACGATCTTCATCAACCTGCCTCGCTAGATTCCCTACTACAGGACTGCGGACTGTCAAGCACGGGAGTTGAATTCCAAGATGACGAAAACGAGCATTTCTCGCGCTGGACAATCTCCATTTATGGTGTTTCAGAAGCGTCGGAGCCATCACACCAACACGTGTTACCAATATTAGTCTTGCATACCCCCTCTTCTTACCAACAAGGCATCGCTACGGAACTTTGTGCACGATTTGGTGTCGAAGTCGGAGAAAGAACGCTCTCTCTTTCAGAAGCTGCTTCGAGATCGGAAGAGGATCGGCAGAATTACATCCTGCTACAAGAACTTGAAAGTCCATTCCTTCGCGACATCGGAGAGGAAGACTTTGGTGATTTGAAGACCCTACTGCAGAGTGCCAATAGTATTCTCTGGGCGAAGAAGGCACACGAATCGGCTGATTACAACATCAGCGATGGGTTGCTCAGAGTGTCACATCACGAGAACAGCCAAACAACAGTAACTTCGGTCGCTCTTGAGGCATTCAACGATCGAACACCAAAGGCATTAGCGGACCAGCTTTACACCGTCTTCCATCAGATACACCGGCAATCTAATGGAGACCAAGAACCCGAATATGCCGAGAAAGATGGTCGTCTATGTATCAACAGACTCACCCGCGCAAAGAAGCTCGATGAGCACCTCTTCAAGAAGACCGAACAACCACTCCTGCACCAGGCAATTGGAGACCACAAGATGAACCTCACCATCAGAACACCAGGCGTTCTGGACAGTCTCGAGTTTGTAGAAGACGAAAAGTTCCAAGTGCCGCTTACAGCCAATGAGGTGGAAGTCGAAGTCCGCGCCATCGGAGTCAATTTCAAGGATGTACTTGCGCTATTAGGTCGCGTAACTATGGAGAACCTGGGAAGCGAGTACTCCGGTATCGTCACAGCGGTCGGTGATGCTGTCACTGATATCAAAGTCGGCGACCGCGTAGCGACAGGTCGTCTTGACGCGTTTAGGACATATGCTCGATCCACCCAAAACGATATCAGACTCATTCCCGACATTATCTCTTTCGCTGAAGCAGCAGCTATACCTACGGCTTTCCGTACAGCGTATTACTGCTTATACGATATGGCAAGGTTGCAGAAGGGCGAGAGTATCCTCATCCATCGAGCATCAGGTGCTACAGGGCAGGCAGCAATTCAATTGGCCCAGCTTGTCGGAGCAGAGGTCTTTGCTACCGTTGGTTCGATGAGCAAAAAACAACTGCTAATGGATAGATACGACCTGTCCGAGGATCACATTCTGTACAGCCGAGACACATCCTTCGCTGACGGGATCCGTCGTCTCACGGATCGCCGTGGAGTGGACGTCGTCCTCAACTCACTCACTGGAAAACTTCTCGAAGCATCTTGGGAAATTGTTGCGCCTATGGGACGTTTCATCGAGATAGGTCTTAGTGATGCGTTTGCGCGGTCATCTCTTCCAATGTTTCCGTTCGCGAAGGGTGTTACTTTCTCCTCCTTCAATCTGAGCTTATTCAAATCAGATCCCTTCCACGATCGACTATGGTATGCGGTGTGGGATCTACTGAAACAGGGCAAAATAAAACCCTCATGGCCTTTGCAGATCTTCCCCGTGGCGAAGATGGAAGAGGCATTTAGGTTGTTGCATGGCGGTAATAGCTCGGGGAAGATCGTGATAGAGCTTGAGAAGACCTCTGTTGTTCCGGTAAGTGGAACAGTTCTCTTGTTTGTGTTTGTTAGTCTGACTTCAAGTAGATGGTCGCTCCTCGATCGTCCAATCTCCGCTTCAGCCCAGACGCAACCTACGTTATAACCGGCGGTCTCGGCGGCCTCGGACGAAGCATAGCACGTTGGCTCTGCAGCAAAGGGGCGAAGAACTTGATCTTGATCTCCCGTTCTGGCCTAAAGAACAACGCAAAAGCCCAAGAACTTGTCGACGAATTCACTTCATCAGGAGTCCGCATTGAATGCCCTACTGTCGACATCACCAACCTGCCAGCCCTCCAGGAGACTCTATCCCACTGCATGCAGACAATGCCCTCTGTCAAAGGATGTTTCCAATCCGCCATGGTTCTTCGCGACTCCACCCTAAACCGCATGTCCGTACACGATTGGCACCACGCGACCGCCCCCAAAGTCCACGGATCCTGGAACATGCACCAGGTACTACCCTCTGGCCTCGATTTCTTTGTCCTTCTCTCTTCTGTCGTGGGCGTCGGTGGCAACGGTGGACAATCCAACTACGCAGCTGGCAACACTTTTGAAGATGCGCTAGCACGCTGGCGCGTCGCCCGCGGCGAGAAGGCCATATCGATCGATCTCGGACTTGTGCTCGGTGAGGGCGTGGTCGCGGAGAACGACAAGCTGATGCAGCATTTTTTGCGCCGGGATGTCGTGAGACCGAATTCGCTGGAGGAAATCTTCGCGCTGTTCGAGTATTACTGCGATCCAACAAGGGATTTGTTGAAAGAGGACGAGAGCCAGATTATTACAGGTCTGGCACTACCGGCGGATATTCTGGCGAAGGGAAGGGATATGCCAACTGAGTTCTCGCCGCCAATGTTTGGGATCATGAGACAGGTTCCTAGTCTGTCGAACCCTGACGCGCTGTCTCCAAGCGGGTCGGCATCGCATACACAGAGCTTCAAATCTATGTTCGCCACGGCACCATCCGAAGCGGATGGTGCAGTGATCGCATCCGCCGCACTCAGAATGAAGATGTCCCGTCTATTAGGGTTGAAGGAGGAAGAAATAGAATTGGCAAGACCGCTGAGCCAATATGGTATTGACTCGCTAGTGGCGCTAGAGATCAAGAACTGGATTGGGAAAGAGATGGGTGCTGAGTTAGCAATTTTTGAGATCAGCGGAGAGGGAAGCTTGGAGGGAATTGGGAGGAGCGTGGGGAAGAAGAGTAGGTTCAGACCAGAAGTATGGAAGGATTGAGGAGAGCTTGTGTAAAGGCAAATATGACGTTATGTCTTTTGGAGTTCCTTCACTTTTTACTATTGGGTTTAATGTATTCTATAGCGGCAACGAAGTTGTATTAAGACAATACACCGAGAAACATGAAATATCCTATCCCTTTATTATCATAGCGTCAAAGTAGGGTAGCTGAATCATACAAAGCTGTGCACGTCAAAATAAACGCCTGCGGATAGCCTCGTGCTCTCCATACTTCCAACTTCCATGCTGCTCATTCTTTTACCGCCGCCTCTCTATATCATTCAAAACCATCTCAACATCTTTTGGTTTGAACCAAATGGCTTTATGGTCTCATCATTCGAGCGTACCTGTGAAGGTATTAGTCAATCATACAGTTTGTTCGAGTAGTCTAGTAGCACTCCATCAGGCCTTGCTCGAAAGCCATATTTGCTAAAATATTCACCCGCACAACTTACAAGAGACTTGCTCCGTAGCTTTGCTCTAATGAAGATAACCCGCAAACAGGGAACCTTCATCGAGACATTATTGTATCTATATACGTTAGGCAGGATGAGGTTAGCGGGTCCGTGCACTAGCTCCTTCACCAAATAACTTCGACTCCATCACCCCATGCACGTCCTCCTCTCCACTCTCTTTTCCCCACAAACCGCGCCAGTACAGCATCGATTTCAACGAGGGCCCACTAGTATTGCTCACCGTGTTTATAATTATATTTCAATACTGAGGTGTCAGCAATCGTCGCACGAACGGATGACTCGGGGCAAGGCCCCCCGACCCCTTACGTGAACGTATCAGCGTCCATTATGTATTCAAGTCGAAACGATCGCCCATGCTTCACAGGATCGACTGCCTGTGTTGCACAACTACCTTTTTCCTTGCTTGAAACGCTGTCAGTAGCATGTTGTCAATTCGTCTTTGTGTGCGGCAATCAGGCACGCTGCTCGCCATCACGATCATCACTACGATCGTCTTCGTCTTTTATAGTTAAAGGTAAATGCTAAGAATAGAAGAGTGAATTTCCACAACGTAGCTTCAGCGAATGGCCTTCCATTCGGCCATTGGCCGCAGCAAGAAACTTATTTTATGTTTCACAACGTGATCACTGTTCGAGCAACGAAAGCGTTGAAGTCGAGCTATTTTACAAGGGGAGGGTGTCGGTTCCGACCCATACTGTCGTAATTGTGGAGCTTACACGGTACCTTGGTGAAGGATCAAGCCAGACACTGGTCATGGCGTGCAGGATCTCGAAAGGGTTTTCGCATACAAAGTATGAGGTACCCTCAGGTTTCTTGTGCATCACAATCTCCTGCAGTCAAAAATTGGTGGTGGGCAAAGCGCTGGTTCACTACGCTCGTGGAAATACGATATACAAATTACTACATACGACATCCTAATACTTCTTACACTATTACTACACAGGACTTCCTAATACAACATTCGCCTAGGCTCTGGAAAGCCTACGATCCACCCGGAATCCTAATACTCAGCGCATGAAATATACAATACGAGATACTACAGCACCTCGCGTCATACGAATATTACAATGGCGGCCTTGGAATACGGAGCCGCATATGCACCAGCTAGGTGCGAGGAAGACAACCGTGTCTCGATGTCATCGGTGACAAACCTTCCACGCCAATCTCAATACCAAGCGTATCGTCCTGTCCATCAACGAAACGTCTCAGCCGAAGAGACGACCAGCCAACCACACGCAAAAGCAAATCGGTCTTCAGACTCATCAGATTCACTATACGCTTCGCCAAAGGCCGGATCTTCCGAAGACGGAACACCGAAACGGGCACCATCATGGATCATATCCGCTATCGATTTGCAAAAGGCATTACCCCCACAGTCAGCTATGGATACGGAATCAACGCCCCAATCGCCCGGTATGAGGCCGTCAATCTTCGGGACGAGAGATACACCTCAAGAGCCCTACCAAGAGTCCGTGGCATGGGCAAATTCAACGGACTTTAACCCTGCCATATCTCAGAACCCGCCTATCGAGACTTTCGGTAAACAGGAAGGGGGGCCTACTGTTTCTGCCCTGCAAGAACGCGACACACGAAGAGATTCGCGACAATACTTTCGACATCCGCGACGGATACTAGAACCCTGGAAGACGGGGTTCTGGAGGAGGTTTCCATTCTGGGGATTTGCGTCTTTGCTCATAATACTATTGTGTAAGCACTTCCTATGCCACTTCAATGGTTGTGGAATATACTAATGAAAGGGTAGTGACTGGCACGTCTGCTGGTATCATTCTTGCTAGCAATGGCAAGACCGCCGATGACTGGAAGATCGGAGGCGACAACACTCAGCCCCAGGTCTACATATCGATATGCGAGATGGTGATGAACTTCTTGGCGATGTTTGCGCTACTAGACGGCATGGTCATTAGGTTCTGGCGCCAGATGCTGCATGGTATCACGGTAAGAAACCTTAATACCTTTCTCTGAAACGTATGTACTGATGATTACAGCTTTCGGCTATGCACGATACATTTGAATCGATACATCTTTGGTCAGCTATCAAAAGAGTCGTAACAATGAGGTACAACAAGGTCGCAGTTGGTAAGTCATTTATATCCAACCACTCGACATCTCCAAACACCATACTCATTACAATACAGCCTGTGTCTTCGTCGCTTCATCATTCATACGTGGCCCGCTCTTCCAACGCGCCCTAACACTCTCCCCGGTCACCCAAACATACACCACCCACCCCATCTTCGTCGCCATCGGCATATTTCTCTCCTTTGCCTCCGTCCTTGCAACAATGCCCCTCTACTTCGGCTTCTGGGAGCTCGGAAGAACTGTCAGTCTCAACCCGCTCGAAATCGCAAAGGCATTTGGGGCACCGCTGTTGAAGGGTCTAGACGGGAATGCGACGCCAGATATGATTACCGTAGAGCGAGGCGGTATGAGTGTAAAATATGGTGCGCTGGAGAGGTATCCAGATAGTAAGGATCTGAGGGTCGAGGAGATGAGTCGAGCGGCAGTGAGGACGCCTTGGCAGGATGAGATCTTTGGATAGCGTCATCTTTGCAAAATAATGCGAACGAGGCCTTTCCAAAACCATTGCTTTCACTGATACAGTGATACTTTTGTTAGAATACAGCGTTCAGTCAACCATGCACAACCCTCATTTCCGCATCATCGCTAAACAGCCTATTGTACAAAGTACTGATCCGCATGATGACAACATCGAGTCAGTCACCGTCCTTCCTACGATAGATCCTCCATCCTTCGTGGAAGCTCTTAGCTAAGTTGGCGTTTTCCATGCCCCACACATCCCGCGTATCACTGTTCCCAGTCGAGTTAAGCCAGTGCCTACATGTGGTCACCCATGGCCTCTTTGAACTATAGAACAACCTGCTAATATACCAAATGGTAAGGCAGGTATAAAATAGGAGAGTTTGAAATGATGCTTCGTTCAAGAGGAAAATGAATTCGCACAAAAGAAGCTTGAAAGAGTGGTTCGCTAGATGTGTGACGTCCACAGATGTAATTCATACCGACGGTACACCATCCATGGGCTTATAACAATTCGATTTTAGTAAGTATTACTAGCAACTGAACATTAGCCAGAGCCTCCATTCTCCCTGCTCAAACAAGCACCACTTCCTTATTAACCAACTCATACCCTTCTCAACTAATCATCCTACCATAGCGGCAGTGATCCCATGACCACAATCCCGTGTTTACTTCTTATTTAAAAGGAGGCGGTGCAAGATGCTGACAGGACGACTCACGAGGGGGCCAGCCACGCGTCGAATCTTACAGGAATCAGACGTGCTTCTTTTTCACGGCAGTTGGAATGGATGGAAGAGGAGCCGATGTAGCGCTGTACTTCTAAAAGGGGTTAAAGTTGTTTTTTTGGAAGGTCGTGCCGTCTTTGAGCAGGTTCTCGATAATGGTTTCGATGTGGTTTGCAGCTTCATCTCCAGTGCCAGCATAGAAAAGAACAGCCAACTTAGTAAGGAGCCTGCAGTGTGAATCTGCTTCGTAATCAACTCTGATTGGATACTTATCCACGCGTTCGCAATCTGCGAAGTAGGCTTCGGAGTCGAAATCAAAGTTCGCCTAGGAGCTTCGATGGAATTCTGCCCCTTCTCGTTCCGTGCTGGTAGCGACAGAAGAATGACAGAAGACCTAATTGACTGGGTGTGTACTATCCTTCACCTGCACTATCCTTCACCTTGATTTCAAGAACCAAGATATCGAGAGGAAAGCGGCATATGTACAACAACCCCAACGCTGTTAGTTCCCAGTGAGAAATGAATCGATCGATCCTTCGTCTATCGAAGGATCGAACTTCGGCAGACAAATGCTCTTGAGATCCAACGGTTTCCTTAAATGGATAGTCTATGACTTCTTCTCTGTGGAGCAAGAAGCTGAGGCTGAAACGAATCCTTCAAACACCGTCGCATTGTGGGAGATACAATATGTGGAATAACGGTATGTGGGTGGGGCTAATGTTAATATCTGGTGCTGGAGTGACGCGTATCCCTACGTCACAGCCGGTTCCTATGAAGGCTTACTGTAGGGCTGTCAAGCGAGCTACACGCCAAGTGCGATGCAGCTTCGATGGGGCAAACTGTAGTAGCCTTGGAGTATGTCTTAGATGCCCAGGGGAACATTACATGTCTTCGTATTCCCGTGTCTGATTCGGCGCTCACGAACGCGATCGTCAATCGCTTCTCTTTCTAGGTATTACAGGACAGGAGAGAGCCTACCACGCTGACTGCTTCGTATGTACAGACGACTTTGCGCTTCACACAATGTGAAACATTGGAGCCGATATATCACTCCCACTTCTACCGTTGACGTATCATACAACCCATATTCTTATCTACCAAGTCCTGCAAGATCCGCATCTTAACGTGCAATCGGCTCATGGTCCCCCTGTTTAAAATCATCCAAACCGCTCTTAAACCACGTCCTCTCGCTCCACGGAAGAACAACACCCAGCACCTTCCCCTTCACAAGCCCCAACGGCAGCGCGCCAAAAACCCTACTATCCCGACTCCAGTCCATGTTATCGCCCGCAACCCAGCAGTGTCCCTCGGGCACTCTGATAAGCTCATCCCGCACAACTGCCCACTCGCCTTCATTTTCCTCCAGGAACATATCATCTTCTTTCCTGCCCGGCGTCACTACGCTGACAAAGTCCCCCGGCATGCCGACCACGCGCTTGCAGGCCGAGTTTGACGGGTTGACGGGGTGTGTGAATGTTATTATATCGCCGACTTTGATGTTGCGGCCGCGACGGTGGAAGCGTGATTCCACGATATAGGCATGGGTGTGTGAGATTGTGGGGAGCATGGAGATTCCGTCCGTGCCGTGAATGCCTCCAATGTAGGAGTTGAAGAGGTGGCCGGCAATGAATGCTTGGCCAAGGCGGTTGAGCAAGCGGGCGGGGGAAGCAGACATCGATGAGGGGGATGGTGTGCGGAGGGGGCCGGTTCGGAAGCGCGAGAGGAGGGTGCGGAGGCGGCCGTGGGGTATCCGTGGGGGCGTCATTGCGGTATGTGGCGCGTGCTACCGGGTTTGCATAGTTTTGGTGTGGGGAAAGGTCAATTGAAGACGGTATCTATCTACAGATGTAATATTGGCGGAGCAATTCTCGAGCTCTGGAAGTCGGAGTGCCAAGACTGTTAAGTCCGGGATGCTTCCAACCCAACCTTGTCGGCTACGCCGCGTTTCAGTTGACGACACATATAAACTTCCCGCTGTACTTACATACTATACAATACGCTTTCCTTTCCATAGATACCAATGGCGACCACTGATCCACCTACAGTCCTTATTGTCGGCGGGACCGGCTTCATAGGGACTCACCTAGTCACTGCCTTCCTCGCCAACCCAGCATTCGGCACAGTCTACGTCCTGAGCCGTTCGAAATCGAGCAAATCCCGCATAGCAGGCGCCAAATACTTTTCCCGAGATCTTACAGACTACACCTCTGCCAGGGCTATCATAGAAGACATAAGACCCACCCTCATCATCCACTGCGCCTCTCCATCACCTGTTACCGGCACCCCAAAAGAGTACAGAAAGTTCAATCTCCATGGCACGCAGAATCTCTTGAAATGTGCGAAACAAAGCGAGCATGTTCGTGGCTTCATCTTCACCTCTTCGTCGACTCTCGCCTTGGGACAGCAACACAATAATGTAGACGAGACGTGTGAACTTTCGACGTACGACTGGGAAGCCTCGCCATATGCTCGATCAAAAGCGGGCGCAGAGTTAATGGTCCTCCACTCCAATTATCCCAAGAATTCCGATGAGAAAACGTGGGCAGACAATATCTCAACAGCCTGCATCCGTCTTCCCATTGTCTACGGAGCAGGAGATACCCACACCATCCCAGGATGTCTCAATGCTCTCGCAAAAGGGTACACTACGACCACAATCGGCGACGGAGAAAACTACTGGTCCTACTGCAGTGTCGAAAACGCGGTATCCGCACACGTACTCCTCGCCAACGCTCTTCTGAAACCTGTAGAGGAAAACATCGAACCCTCTCACCGCATCGCTGGCCAAGCCTTTAACATCAACGACGGAACACCGTTTCCGTTCTGGGAGTTCCCGCGCCTGTGCTGGAAATATGCCGGTCACGACGCGGCCCCACGCTCGGAGATGCGTCATTTATCTGTCTATTACGCGCTGTTGATCGCGAAGGTTTTGGAGTGGGTGTATTGGATTTTCACGCTAGGGTTTATGAGGCCATACAATCTGGGCAAGCAGCAAGTGGAATACATGTGTTTTGACCACACGTACAGCATTGAAAAGGCAAAGACCGTTTTGAAATTTGAGCCTAAAGGGCACTTTGAAGAGGGGGTGGAGAAGGCTGTACAGTGGTGCTTGGATGAGGGTGGATGGCGGAAGAAGCTGAGAGGGGTAAAGGGTGTGAAGCAAGATTAAGGCCCGAGATAAGAACGACTGTACATGAATGATGCATATGAAGCCATTGCTAGATCGAACGACGAGCGAAGCGAAAAAAGGGGGCCTCCAATGCGCGACTCCGCGGAAAGACTAGATTAGACTCGTCATCTCCTTATACCCCAATCCTATACTGATCCATCGACTCCACTCCCACTGGCCTTCCTACCTTGGCAGTGCCCTCCTTTCCATTAACCAGCTTTCCTAACAAAATCTACCGCCTCAACACCACAACATCCCTCACAACCTCCCCATCAACCGTTTTCCCGACCTCACTCACTCACGCACTGCCTTTTAGAAAGCGCAGACACAAACGAAAGCAACGCACCACCCAAACATTCCACAAAATCAAGACCACTTCACAAACACAAACACAAAGATACAACATCTATAGAACAGAACAGAGTAGAGTAGAATAGAAAGATGGATGCAATTATCGCGTCGCGTCGCTCCAGTAGAGACCGTAATAATAATAATGATAAGATATCTATGCCTTACCTTCCCTTCCTTTCCCTTCTCTTCCCTTCCATACACACATCCACCAGACTTTTGAGCCCAAACAGTCCTGATTATAATGTCCATGTATGTCCACGACCCTTCCACACCCCCACAGCCAAAAAAATAACCCCAACAGATAAATACATAGCAGCGCAAGCAAACAAGTAACAAGACCAGTAAATACGCTATGAACGCTCAGAATCCAAAACTAAACTATGCCAAAATGCGCACACGCCGATGCTCTCAGGCCAGGCCAGGTCAGGCCAGTCATTAGATAAATGTAAAAATACACACATCTACTCAAGAACGAACGTTTAATCCTCGACGGCGCAGTCCTCCCCGTCTTTGTCTTCGACCGCAAAATCCCCCTCTTTATCCTCGATGCCGCAATCCGTGTTCCTGTTCCTCAACGCCGCGATCTGCGTCTCCCTGAACTGGGCGAATTCCGTGGGATTCTCTACCTCCATCTGTTTCAACTCCTTGGCATTCTCCTTGATCGTATCGAACACTTTTTCCCAGCCCGCGCCCTCGGACATTTCCTTCAGTTCGGCGCCACTGAACCTGGAGAAGTATTCTTTCAGAGCCAGTAAATGTTCCGGCAGATCATGTCCATCCATCGTCCCAGACATGTTTGCTTGGTCGGCCTGCGAAGAAGTAGGGCGCGAGGGGTTGTAGATCTCGGTACGCACACGGTGACCCAGACGATGCACGCGGCCTTCCTCGAGGGTTTGTGCGCGTAAAGCGAGATTGACGTCAGAGTTGTGGCGCGAGCGGACGGGCTTGGGTTCGTCTTCGTCGGAGTCGGCGCCGCCTTCGGTGAAGCCGGTGGAGGTGGTAGGGACGGTGGAGGTAGGCGGCGAAATGCTGGGAACGGAACTGTTGGTTGAGGCTGCGTCGCTGGTCGGGAGACGGGTTTCAGGGTATTCGTCTTCGAATCTTTGGATGATGCCTTGCAGCGTTTGGTCGAGCATGAAGAGACGACCTGGTCAATGTTAGAAACAAGAAACAAGATATGATTGGCGAGAAGAGGAACTTACGATATCCCATATCATTGCCCTCCCTGACCACTCTCACCATGGCAGGCTGTAACCTCGCCCTGATGTTGCGTGCATATTCAAGGAGGTTCTTAGACATGGCTCTCGCCTTGCCCAGCTCTTCCCTATTCTCCCCTCGGGTGCTTCGCGGAGTCGCAGTGCCACTAGCAAGCACCGACCGTTTGCGTAGATCTGTAGCCTTTTGGGAAAGACAGTAACTGAGAGCTTTTGCCATGCCAATACCACCAACAATGTAATCATTGTCTGGAGCTGGTTCGTCGTTATCTGAAACATCAGAAGCGCCCATTTTGTGTCCAACCAAATGTAGGAGAACATCCGGTATTTCAACGTCCTTATCTTCATCATCAAAATCCGTGCCGTTGAGCTCTGGAATGTCGGAGTAATTCTCCATGTTCCTGAGGCAGTACGCAACTACTTGCTTAGCAAGAGCTTTTACGACTTCGTTGCTGTCAGCCGAAGGAACGTCGACGTTGATACAAATCAGAGTGCGTGAAACCTTGGCTGCCATTGTGAGTGAGGTATACATGGCAGCAGCTTCCTCTTGCGTCTCCTCGTCCATCGCCGCTGCCAGAGCCATGAGCTGGGGATTTTGAAGCATGTCCACATGCGCAATGTGAGCACACTCTGGGAGTATCTCTGCGATGCCAATGACGTCTTCGGGCGACAAGGACAAATCGATCAAGTGTATTCTCCTCAACTCTGTCAATTGCGGCATGTATTTTCGGAGAATGCAGAGCGACGACTGGTGCGCGAAGAGGTCCTTGTTGTGTGAGAGATCTAGGAAACGGAAGTTGGACAGGTTGACCAAGGCTGGGAACAGTTTCCTCAATGAGTCCTTTGTGAGATCGCAGTCGGCTAGACTCAGTGCCGAAAGAGGCGACGTTTTTGTAAAGCAGGCCGAAAGTTTTTCGATTGATTCACAAAGATCGTTGCCCCCCAAGTCAAGGCCTTGACAGACACCTGATCGAATGTAGTGCATAACATGATCAAGGCCTTCGGCGTTCAGGTCGTTACCAGCAAGGCCCAGTCGTTGGATGCCGCTCATAATGCAGCCGTCGATAATCTTTCTTATGGCGGTAGAAGACAGACCGCATTCAGACATGGAGAGCTCCTCAAGACGAGATCCCCCCAATCGCTCCGCGATGGCTTTCGATATGATATCGGCGATGTCGTTCGAAGGCCTTTCCACGGCGGAAGCGCCATTTTGAGCTGAAGTTGTGGTCTGGGGAGATTGGATCTTTCTCGATGCAGGGAATGGCACCATGGAGATGTCGAGCGCCCTAATCGATCTGCACATGTAAATGAACAAGGCGACGTGCTTCCATCCCTCGGCGGTAATCTTTGGGTTGTTCTTGAGAACGAGCTTCTTGACGAGGCCGGAACGCTCTGCTGGAGTCGAGGGGTGCCTTCGGGGCGTTCTGGCGGCGAGAAGTCCAGCCAGAACGACTCGGACCTTTTCGTCAGTCATATCAGCGTCTTCGAGGAAAAGTTTCTTGACGGGCACAACAGCTAGCCAGTCTGAGAGGGTCACAACATCGGCAAGTTGTAGTCTCGAGCCTGTGAGATCTAGGCATGTGACGACACCGGGGGCAACAAGGGCGCAAGCAGAGGGGGAAGAGAGTTGGTCACTGATTCTTTTGAGGATGGGCGTTTCCCGCAGTTGGCAGCAGCGACGATATATTCGCAAAGGGTCCGTCGTAGGGCGGTCTTGGTGCCTTGGGGGCGTTTTGCTAGTTGTGTCTGTGCCATCGGCGCTCCTATCATCCCCGTCTCTGGTCAACTCCAGCGGTATCGAGCCATTCTCTTCGGCCTTGCGGCGCTTCTTTTCTTTCCGCTCTTTGCGCTCCGCCTCGGACCGTTTCTTCTTCTCCTTCTTTCTGGTCGTCTCCTTCTTCTCCTCGTCGACCACGGTGCCCTCGGGGTTGGGCGCATCCTCAGTTCCCACCTTTTCCTCCGTACTGCACACGCGAACAGCACCGTTCTTCTCCTTGTCATCGGCGACTGCCTCGGGATTTTTCAGCGCCTCTCCTTCTCCTCGTTCCTTGACCTTCCCCGTCTGGCGCTTCTTCTTCTTATCTTCGGCGTCCTCGTCGTCCTTGTACTTTGGACCACCGGCGATCTCGACGTCGACGCAAAAGGCAACGCGGCGCAGTTTGCTGGGCTCCAACTCCGGCACCAGACACCTGTTCCTGTTCGGATCGAGGTTCATGACCTTGCGTGGACAGACACCCCCGTGTGCCGACACTTTCCCTATGGTGCCCACCTGGCCTCCTGACGAAAGCCGTCGCAGCGCATTTGTGATGAAAGACGTCTTGGGATGCTGTGGGACATAGGGCTCCTGTCCCCCATGGTTGCCGTTGGTCGCAGCCGCTTGGATGCCGTTCAGGGCGCCGTTGGCCGATGACGTAGGGCCATGGACGCCGTTCGCGTTCGCAGGCGATATCTGGGTCTGGGCCTGGGGCGGTGGTCCCGGCGTGTGTTGAGACGAGAACTTGGAGCTGAGGCTCGATATCCACGAATTCTTGCGCGAAATAGTCTTCCCTTCGGGCGGAGGGCCACCGCCAAGCTTGTCGGCACTCGATCGGTTAAGCAGCGCCGTCGGACGCTTTACGGATGTCTTCTGGGCAGGCGACGGCGTAGCGGGTGCGGCAGGCTGGGCGGCGGGTTTCTGGACGGCGGGGGCTGCTTCGGGTGCATTGCGCTCGTTGCGCGGCGGTTCGCGGCCGTCGGACGGACTTTGCTCGGGAAGGTGGCCGTTCGGAGAAGAGTGCGGATGGGCGTCTTTCGAGAGGCCGGGCGCAGAGGGGCTCTGGCGATTATGATGGTCTGGAGGAAGAAGAGGGTCAGCCTTCCGCAGTTCCGGCGGCCCCGGCAGCTGTGGAGCACTATGCAGACACTCACCTCGCGTGGAGTGGTGCAGCCACGAAACGTCGACGCCGTGTATGTCTTCCATGTCGACGGTGCAGGTTGGCAGACTGCCAGGCAGGCTATCGTGACATTATATGCGAGGCGCACGATCCGTTCGTAGTAGCAATAGAGTCGCCGAAAGACGTGCGGATGATTATCAGCGGGGCTTTGGGAGTGGTTAGCCGGACCGCTGTTGGATTGGTCTAGGACGCGCAGGACCGCACTTCAATGGCTGAAAGAATATTCACTTTGCGCTGTGCCGCAACAGACTCAGGAGGACAATTAAGAAAAAAAACACCAGTCTGGCTTCGGCGTGGACTGGCAATACTAAACATGAGCGATTTCGCGGCTGCAGACCCTTGCTATGACGCAGCCGGGCGCGCTCGTCGGCCCCTCATATCACCTACCGCTTGGTGGTATGATCCCCCCCTCCCGAAACGGCGAAACACGAGGATGGCACTTCTGAGAGCACGCGATAGAGTGCCTGTCCGCCGTCAGCCTCGTCTCGTAATCATCGCCACGTCCGCTTCCAGTTCTTTCCGTCTTGTCTCCGAACTTGAAGCGCCGATTAACCGTGGTGACAAACTCAGGAGCCGACCAGAGATATCACTAGAACTCGCTACCCGGCTAGTCCAGGAGAAGAGCGCTTTACTGATCGGGGCAGTCGCTTCACACATCGCTTCACACATCACACGTGAATCATACATCGCTTGCAAGGCTTCGGAATAAGGGCTGGCAATCATTTCGTTCATCTGTAGCAACCGCCAGTTGCCCCGGCTAGCACAGTATCATGTCAGGTGCGGTATCATTAAATCCCAATCATCCCCAGACGCCGTGTGCTTTTGCCTTGCATACTCAGAGAATATGATTCAGAGAGGAGAGGCGGGCCAGCTTATGACTGGATCTCCTTGATCTTCTCCTGGACGCGCTTGGCCTTCTCCTCCTTGCTGAGCTTGAACTTCCTGTACTTGAGGGACTCCTGCTTCCACTCCTCCTTGGTCTTCTTGGGGCCCTCGTCCTCACCCTTCTTCCAGGGGTCCTCGCGGATCTGGCTGTGGGCCTCGGTGTACAGCTCCTCCAGACCGTCGGCCTCAATGTCGTCGTCGACGTAGCCGCTGAACTGGGACTTGTAACGCTCCTCATCGTCGTCGGCGAGCGTCTCCATGTACTCGGCGACGTGGCCTGCGAAGATGTACTTGCGGAGAGTCTCAGCGTCGAGCTCCTTGCCCTCCACGTCGTAACCGGGGAAACGGTTCTCGGAGTGGGGGACGTAGAGACCACCGTCGGAGGCACCCTTCATGGCACCGAAGACACGGGCACCAGTCGAGGTACGGACGAGACCGACATCCAAGAAGACCTTGAACGGGCGGCGCTCCTCACCGTCGACCTCGGCGGCCTCGGTAAGGCTGAACTCGCCATCGGCCTCCTCGACACCGGTGAAAGTCTCGTCAAGCTCGAGCTTCTTCAGCGTGCGGCGGGCGAGAAGGAGACCGGTAGCGTAGGCGGCGGCCCAGTTGGTGAGACCGTGCTGTGGAAGTTAGAACTGCTCAAGCGCGACAGGGTCGGAGGACGTACAGTGATGCCATAGGGCTTCAGCTCGTGGGCGTAGGCGGCACAGAAGACCTTGTCACCACCGATCTCAGAGCTGACGATCTGAGTGATGATGTCGCGGTTGGTGAAGCGGACGACGAGACGGTACTTGGGCGCATTGTACTTGTTCTTGGCCTGGGTGATCAAGCGCTTACGGGCATAGTAGTCGGTCTTACCCTCCCTACGGCGCTTGTTCTTGACCTGGAAGCGCCTGCAAATGTAAGTCGGGGTCGAAGTCAATGGGAGCGGGGAGAAATTCTTACGAGAAGTAGGCGTTGTTCTTTTGGAGCTTGGACTGTACATCCTAGAGTCAGCAATTGACGCTTCAAACCCGCGATCGAAGCAGCTTGCAAAGACTCCGCCCAACTGGCCGTTAAGCGGGATCCCTTGGAGAGGGCATCGCAGACGCACAAAGTACGCCGCGGCTGAGTGGAGTACTCAAGTGGGGGGGAGGGCGCTGGCAACTTCGCAAGAAGTGCCGTCTGTGCAGCTCAAGAAATACTTACGGTAGGCATCTTGACCGGTGGTGTTGACGGCTGTCGTTGTCGGTGTCGAGGTTGGAGTCTCGAAAGCCAAAAGTTCGCGGTCGCATTTGTGTGCCTCGCTTAGCGGTGCTTAAGCAGTTGCGCTAATGGTCACCCACCTCAGCAGAGGGTTGGGTTGCCGTACCCCATACTTCTGTTCAAGCTGTAGGTTCAAACCCCGAACACTTTTCTTCGCGAACTAAATGCTCTGCTATCTAGCCTCTGCCATCTTACCACTGTTCAAATCGAGGCATTGCAGAGGGCCAGTTAACGTATGTGGCGGGCATGCTAGCTACTGTTTTATAGAGCATATCTAATACTGCCGTCTCTCAAACCATATGGCAGTATTCTTGAAATCCATCTTGCTGCTAACCCCCTACATATGTATGTACTGTCTTTTATGAAATTATGTCATGTGCTTCTCGTGTCAAGTTGATCCGAGCACTTTCACTACTACCCGTTTGAGCTGTGACGCACGAGCCATATCTAACATGAGGCTGAGCTCACTCGCCAACATCACAACCCCACCAAACATCCAGGCACGGCACCCGCGAATCCGCTACTCACCATCGCATCTCATTCGGTCATACCGGTAGCTGCTGAATACATCTGGGAAGCATGGCGGAAGTTCCGATTGGTATGTGAAGCTCTACGAGCCGCATCAGATCTCGCTGACGTTGCCGTAGTCCTCGATGGCGGAACTGGCTTCCTCAAGGCAGGCTACGCAGGACAGGTCCGTCTCCCATGTCAACCGTGCTACTAGAAAGGACGCCCATAGTCTAACGCAGATGCACAGAACTTCCCCGACTTCCAGTATCCCTCAATAGTCGGCCGCCCGATCCTGCGATCCGAGGAGCGAGATGGAGACATCGTGGTCAAGGACATAATGTGCGGCGACGAGGCAGCGACAGCGCGCTCTATGCTCCAGATCACATATCCTGTACGTGGTTGCCCAGAAACTGTTGAGGGCGTCCTCGCTGTAGCCCATGTGCGCTAACGCTGTCTCACCGCCGACAGATGGAGAATGGTATCGTGAAGCGATGGGACGACATGCAACACCTCTGGGACTACACCTTTCACGAGAAGATGCAGGTGGACACGACCGGCCGCAAGATCCTCCTCACCGAACCGCCTATGAACCCGCTTAAGAACCGAGAAACCATGTGCGAGGTCATGTTCGAGCGCTATAACTTTGGCGGTGTGTATGTGGCTATACAGGCTGTGCTGGCATTGTACGCCCAGGGTCTTTCATCAGGCGTCGTTGTAGACTCTGGCGACGGTGTCACACATATTGTCCCCGTCTACGAGAGCACCGTGCTCAACCATCTCACACGGCGTCTGGACGTGGCCGGTCGAGACGTTACGCGGAATCTGATCGCGCTGCTGCTGCGGAGGGGATATGCCCTCAACAGGACGGCCGACTTCGAGACGGTCCGACAAATTAAAGAGAAGCTTTGCTACGTGTCGTACGACCTTGAACTGGACCAACGCCTCAGCGAAGACACGACGGTGCTGGTGGAGTCATACACACTCCCCGACGGCCGCGTTATCCGCGTAGGCAGTGAGCGTTTCGAGGCCCCCGAATGTCTGTTCCAACCGCACCTTGTCGACGTGGAGCAGCCCGGTATCGCCGAGTTCCTGTTCAACACGATCCAGGCCGCCGATGTCGACGTGAGGACCAGCTTGTACAAGGCAATCGTGCTCAGTGGTGGAAGCAGCATGTACCCTGGCTTGCCCAGCCGACTAGAGAAAGAATTGAAGCAGCTGTGGCTCACCAAGGTGCTGGGTGGAAATCCTGAGCGTTTGAATGTACGTACACCTCCTTCCGCCTTTAGATACCACTAACGTACGCTGCACAGAAATTTAAAGTCCGCATCGAAGATCCGCCACGACGCCGACACATGGTCTTCTTGGGTGGAGCCGTCCTCGCAAACATTGTGAGTTCCATGACGAAATTCTCTAGGTCGACAACACTAACAATGCGCAGATGGCAGACAAGGAGAACATGTGGATAACGAAAGCGGAGTGGGAGGAGGAGGGCGCAAAGGCTCTGGAGAAGCTTGGTGCGAGAGGGTGAGATTCCCGAGAACGCCAGGTAGTATCAAGCATAGAGCAAACCAATCAATCGCAGTATGGTCGCGGCTGGAACGGCCAGACCACGAAAGCTCACTTCTTCGGTTCTTGACCGCTTTATCTTTAAGTCTCAGCTGATGCTGGCGTGAGTGTTGGGGCAATAATACGAGCTGACGGGTTGAAATGTTGAAATATGGGGGTTCTTTGTCTGCCGTGTCCACAAGCGCATGGATATCTGGTATCTCAACGGTGATACTGGATCTCCTGCGTCTCATGCATTCGCACCTGCCTTTTCGGCATCCATTCCAACATCCAGTACCACGAGGCTGGGAAGGAAGACTACGTCCTCGACTCATCCGAAGGTCTTGGCATTCAATAGGTAATAGCATCTACCCGCATCAGAAGCCGAAGTGCTGTCTTTGTTGAGACGCTGGTGAATACTACAGACGGTCTTTGTTGAACCCCTCTCGCTGGTGCAAAAGGTCCGGCCCGCGCTCTACTGACGTCTAGCTCTGGCCTTAATGGGACTTCATGACGCTTTGAATCATGGCCCCCTTTCACGGCGAGATGCTATGCGTGTGACGTGACTATGGAGACTTGAGGGCTGCAGACGGTATCATGAAGAGGGCATAGGCTCATTTTCGGAGAAAAGTAGTGAAGATAGGAAAGGCGCTGGGACGGCGATCGTGATCCGTCAACACCAGGCTTGGCAGGCCTTCTGTCCGGCGGATATGCACCGCACATGGCAGGTTCCGAGCACGGGTCGCAGTAGTTCGACGGCGGCTGCAAGGACGTCTTCCTGTGCTGCTATTCAGGGCGCAAAGAGGGGTTCGGAACGCTTCTCCGATCGTGGCCATGATGAAGAGAGGGACCTGGCTAGGTACACAAATTTTTGTCTTGCAGCTGACGGGATGGCGTCTCTAGGCCGGTTTAGCGCGCACACGGCGCACGTGAGCACAACGGAAATTCGGCTTCACTCTGCCCTCCTCGTCGTGCGTCATGGCCGCTGGACAATAATGGGACGGAAAGGCGTTAGGGACAAGTTAGGGACGAGTTAGGGACGACGACGATGCTTCGCTAATGAAGCGTGCCCCGCCAGATGCTCGGCCAGGAGCAACCGAAGGAGGTAAATGACGATGGCACAGACCGACCTCATTATTGCTGCGGCGGTTAAGCTCGATGATATAACATGGCCCCGGCGCCTACACTGACCAAAGACCAGCTGCAGTTTGCCAAGGGCCCTGCACCAACACCTTCATCGACGCACTCCAGCTTTCCTCATTCGACTGCCAGTACCGTCTGCAGGGTCTTGGAGCCTCTCCACCATCCACACCAGCCCGCAGCCACACGTTGCACTTCGATAACCCTCGAGAATTGCCTCGCTGAACAGCTCTTGCTTCCAGCGCATACACTCTCAACGAGCAGAGACAGGGTCCACAGAACCTGTACGCCGGCCGCGCTCCAAGCGAAAGATCAACAATCTGCGCTTCCTCTTTGGTGGCCTTGCGCCTCAGGCGTCCGTGTACCAAGCATTCCTCCTCCCGCTGCATATTGTATGACCCTACTCTCGCCTGGCACCTGCGTTGCCCGGCCCTGCATGGTACACCTTCTCCAGCCTTCCATTTGCCGTCTTCACAAAACATTATAAATTGTCCGTGAGCCCGTTTGGCTTGCCCGCATCCAAGCCATCCAAGTCGAAACGGGTCCACCCAACACAAGCTCGACCATACATAGCGCGACTCGATTCATATTTATCCTCTACTTGGAGCCTCCCGCTCTCACTAACCACCATCGCCGTTCCAACCTTCCATGTCCCGTCGCCAAGAACATAACATGTCTTTCTCACCCAGGATGGAGTCTCTGGCTATCCCGTCCCAGCAGGCATGCCGTCGCCCGCCCTTCCATTCCCCCCAATCTTCCCAAGGCTCCGCTGCGAACTTGAGACTGCCCCAGCTGCCTCGCTTTCACCCAGCCAACTTCGCCTCATCCCAGAACTCTAGCGCAGCAGGCACTCCGGGCACGGGTCCCAGCTCGCCGCAGCCTCCGCTCTCACCGCGGGCTCACCAGAAGCAGTACTCAGACATCCAGCGTCAGATGTACGCCTACCAGCAGCAACTCATGGCCAACGCCGCTCGACAGGCGCGAGGCCCCACTGCTAAGCCAACATCCCCCCGCCTGAACCCTCTCGAGAGCCCTGGTCCGGTTACTCCCATGGAGCTCGAAGGTGCCGACGGCTACCTCACCGCCCGCATGGGCTCTAGCGACGCCTCCTCTCACGTCGACAAGCTCATCCGGGAGGAGGCACGTCGCCGCGGCGAGATCTCGCCCGGTCGAGTGACGTCCGTTGGCGGTCGGTGACTCGCCGACACACAACCACCCAGCTTCGCAATCTGCTAAGCCTGCTAAAAAAAAAAAGCCGTCGACAGTAGACGAGAGGCACAAGCAGATTGTATTCAGCATTTCGGAGTTTATCATCATCAAGGCACAGCATCATCATCGGCGTTTTATACCATCACGACTACCACTTATATCCCCAGCGGCATCAGTTCATGTTCATGAACACCATACAACCAGAAAATAACACATTACGCTTCTCATCCCCGGATCACTTCGACATCCTTTTTCTCCCAGATGCACACTTGCGATGGAGTACACACAACCACGCACATGGCCTACCGGATCTGCATAAAAGGGAGGGTGATGTTCACAGAGGATGGCGTTTTCCCTAGCACATGTCTTTCGTTTTGCCACTGCGGCCCAAGTGCTGGGCCTTTGGCAACTTTCGTTATTATATCGATACCATCTATTTTCCTTGCACGTGTGCCTTTCTACTTTCATTACAGTGCTGTATCAAAGGTCTCGCGAGGCTTTTGCAGAGCCGGGGCTAGCGAGTTCGTTGCGACATTTCTGCATGTCCACATTTGGCTACCGAGGGCTTCCGCCATCAGGCGTTTGGCTGGGCAGATGACGGGCGCATGGTCTTGGAAATGACCTTTATGTATTGTTTTCCAATGAATCACATTGACGATACCCGATGATACCAATGTCTCTCGCTTCACACCATCAACATGTTCTCCGTGCCCACCCATGATGCTCACCCATGATAGACACCTCAGCAACACACCTCAGCTACGGCCTCCCGCTTTCGACTCGGACATAAGCAGCCCGGTGTCTATAGTTGGAAACCCCGGTGTTCGCATCCTGGGCCGGGTGGCAGTGAGCTGGTAGTGAGCTGGGAATGACCTTGGAAGGGACCATGATGCCTTCCCCATTCGGCAGCATCGATATTCGCGCCGTGTAACTGCAAGTGCCGAAGCAGGCGCCAACTGGCGAGCTATCTAACCTTGTTTCATGTTGTAGATGATATTATTGTAGAAGGGCCTTCTTCCTTTCCTCGCCCCGTCCCGCACAACGTCCCCACGTCCATCCTTACCTACCATACCACCTACCCCTCACTACCATGGCATCCCAACCTCTCGCCCTCCCCCAGCAACACGAGCTAACGTTATCGCGCATCCTCCTATCCCAGCAGCGGTGGCAGATAATCGAGATGATCAGAATTCACGTCGCATATGCGGAATATCGAACAGATCCCCAAGTCCATCGCGCGCGCGGGTTGGTGCACACAGGGACCGTTGGGCGATCCATCCTCGCATGACTCGAAGAAAGTTCAAGTTGAGAATCCTTCTTGATGGCCGTCCAGCATCACAGCATTTTCGAGCGGCAGAGAGGTCCAAGGATGGTCAAGGATAACAGCTGCGGGCCTGCCGTGTTACGTCGTTGTGCAGCCCGAGTGTGGAGGGAGCTAGCAGCGGGTGAGGCGTGCCTGCAGGAGCGGGTCTGTGACCGCGACAGAGGATGAAAAGTGATGTTGGGCTTGGTTCAGGATTTGAAATTTTGGGGGTTCTTTTGGGTGGAGCTTCTTTTTCTTTCTCCCCTTGGGAAGGAGCCGCCCGGGCGAAATGTGACTGATATGGGGATGAAGGGAGCGGTAAGAGCAATTATTACAAAGGATTACCCAAGGGACGGTGGTGGTTGATCTTGGAGGAGTGCCGGGCAGCAGTGCAAGCAATTAGCAATTGCCAACAAGACACTGTGGTCGGGAATTTTGGAGAACATGTTTGAGATGATGCGCAATACGCCCCGCGTCATGGCGATTGGGAAAATCTTATTGGACATGCGCACATGGGAGAGGCGATAAACGGCCACCAACCCAAGGTTCGAAGAAGAACGCGGTAGAGGTTGCGGCGTGGCATATGCAGGGCCCATTGCACGTTTCGTCTCACTGAGTCGCACGAAGAGCCTCCTCCATCATCAGCAAGCAAGCAAGTCAACGGCGATTAATCAACCGATCAGCATGCGCTATGCCGCGTCAAACCATTCCCGCATTCGACGCCGTCGGGATACCCAAAGGCACACGGCCAATCCGTCACCGCTCCGCCCCTCCATCAGGCCTTGGAACAGTGAAACCACCACCCAAGACCACGCCATTTTCTCGCCGGGATCCCAGGGTCCAGGGAGCAGACAGTGATGCTGGTTGCGACCATCAAATTCACATGTCATTTTGTGATTCGCTGGCCCAAAGAGGATTTTCGTGGGAAAAAGGGCCGCCATGGTTATCGGTGAGGAAAGGTTGTTATTGGAGCCTCTTTTCTGCTGATCGGAATGTGATGTCATCGTCGTCCGAGCAACCGGCCCTTTTATTTTCCTTTGATCTCCTGGCGCGTACTCCTTCATACCATCGGTGGTAGATGTAACACCGCGGTAGAAGGTACCATAGGGTGATTGGGGGGGATACGAGTGGCCCGAGGTATCTCCGGTCATCTTGCCAGCGAACCACCGGTCCCTGCGCAAATTGCCTAGGATGCTTACAGTTCTTACACTTCTTAGCCCAATAATAATATTCTACATACCTTGGAAAAGATAGCGCGCCGCGTCCTCAGGACAAGGATTCTGGATCATTGTACGGACAGCAGTTCCATCAGCGCCCAATGAATGACGTAGGGGTCTCGGACGTTGTACAAGAAAATCCCAGAGATCCGGTCGCTACTACAGTATCCACATGGTTTAGGGGGTTTGGCGGGGTTGGGCTTCACCGTCTACAGGTACAGGTACCGAGGCCGTGACACGAGATGGCGGAGGTGGAGAGGGTGTACGGGTCCAAGGAAATAATAGAAGGAGAGAAGGAGGAGAGAGAGAATCAGGAGAGTCAGGGACTCACCGTCTTTTCCAACTCGTAACATACCGCTCCTGTTTTTTGTTCTAGTCTAGCGACGGAAAGCTTGGACCATTCGTGGACTATTGTATTTTGGTACTTGCTATCTTTTGTAAAATCTTTGATGGTGATGGTCCAGGATGCCGGAAGGGTCGGCATTTTGGGAACGTACGTTAGCCTGCGTGATGCGCTCTGCGCCGCTATCGTGTTTACCAGCAACACGAGTGCGGGGAGGAGATACCGTGGTAGAAGGTGAGTGGGGTGGTACCTTTTAGTGATAGTGGAGACGGAAAAAGGCACTCTTTTCCGCAACGGGCATGGGAATCAAGCTCGGTGGTGGTGAAGAGCGCATGGGGAAGTGGGACATTGCGATGTTGCCACCAATTTGCCCATCATTTTCTCATGGTCGATCTTAGATTCTGCGGTACATGTGAGTGGCTCCTCCTGTGATCGAGAACGTTAGCACCACAGCGCACGTCCGTGGAGCACCATTTCAGCTCTTTGCATGTCTATCATGAGCAAGCATGCTACAGAGGTGTTTGCCACCAGATAAGAAAGGTGAATAGGGTGGAATAACAGGACTAAGTAAGTCTACAGGATGTCTGTGACATACGCCACCAATGCACGAGTAACCCAAAGAAACCATCACCACCATGGGTGTGAAAAGGAAGAATGACAGCGCCCACCATGCAAAATACTCAAACACTCACGTTCGCCCAAGACGAATCAATCAGTCAATAGCCCAGTCGTAGTAGAGCTACGCATGCAAGACATCCCAAAGCTAGCACAGCACCGGAGACCTCCGGTCTATGAAGCCACGTGCCCAGTGACTTCGCCAGCGTGACCTTGCCGGCCACCGGACGAGATTCCGCCGCAGTTGAACCCTTCAACCTCGCAAGATCGGTGCCTAGCAGCTCATCGAGCTCATGGACAAGGTTGGCGCTGAGCTTGAAGATAACCTTCGCTTCTTCCACGATATCGATGCGCTCTTCAGGCGTAAAGAGGGCTTCGGCGGACTTGAGGTGCGCCTTGAACGCTTCCTTGATATCGAGACCGTCGTGCTGACCCGGGAAAGACCAGAAAGAGAGGCCTTTGTCGTGTAGTCGGACCTGCTCTGCGATCATCTCCGCGCCTTCGCTCGTTGTCCAGAATTCAGTCCCGGCTTTGAGTAACTCGCCCCGTATCCAGCGTCCGCCGGAGAAAACGGCCATGTAGAAGCACCATGCGTATGCGACCAGAACGTGCGGTTTGCTGCCTACTCTCCTCCTGATGTGTGCGCAGAACTCGGCCACCTGATCCCCCGGGTACTGCGACAGCATGACATCGAAGTCGGTTGGGTGCAGGCCGCTCAGGTATTGTAGGTCCGTTTTCAACCGCCCGGATCGAGGCAGTCCCTTCGGACGCAGTGTCTGCAGGAACTCGATTATGTGTGGCTGGGGCGGGGATGTGAATAGCTCGGGCTCGGCGTATGGGTTCACGAGGAGGAACGAGAGGAGTGGCGAAATTGGGGGAGAGCTTGCGCCTGTGGGCGAGGAGGGAGGGAGTAGGTCGGTCCATAGTGACTCAAAGGTCAAGTAGATGTGCGCGAAGTGGAGGAGGCCGGTGCGGTACAGCGTAGGGTCTGTAGATAGTGGCGGTAGGGCAAAGGGGAGTCTTGAGGTTATGAGGCGATTCAACTCGGTGTGCAGTGTTCTATTTGCATCAGCGTTTGCTTGCTGTATATAGGGAGTTGATATGAGGCGTACCTCGTAGCGATGTTGATCTCGTCGGGCAGTTCGACATGCAAAGCTTTCTCTATCGCCATGTTGTGCGACGCTGCAGGGACAGGATGCGATCCGGTTGGTTCTCTAGAGTAGTGGCACCTTGTTTACATGCACATATAGTTATTCTCGCGCAAACAGGGCGACGGTGTGGTTTTATATCTAGAGACTCTTGGTAGGTAGGAAACAGCAAGTAGGTAACAGTCACGCAGCGCAAAGGTCAGGCACGTCTTGACGCAGAATGCCTTAGTTATTCACGCGCCAGCCGTCTCAGTCATAGTTCAGGAGTTAGGCACGAAGAAACTCACGCGCCGGACGCCTACTACTCGGTGGAAGAAGTGGGTTGCGCGACGCGCCATCGGAACAAACCGAGGCCGACGGCTGACGCGATGCAGGGTGGCGGCAGCAATGATGCAATGGGGCGTGCGAGGCTGAACGTATGCCTTGTAGACGTCGAGACAAACTGCCTGCTGGACGCGTGCAGCTGGGATAGCGACGGTGGAGGGTAATAATGCGCGCGAGGATGGGTCTTTCATGTTTGAGACACTGCTCTAATGCAGGGAACTGTGATCTGCAGCGTAAGGCGATGGTAGGGAGATCGAGCGGCCCGCACCCCCAACCTGCACGGCTCACTCGACGTCGGTGTGAAGAATGGAACGGTCTCGACGCGAGGCTGTTCCGTATCATTGTTTTCTGCCGATGACAAGGGCAAAAGGGGTTGAGATTCACCTCGGGCGATGATGGCGGATGCTGGATATTGACAGATGATTCCGTCTGCTGGAACAGGTCTCCAATCACATAGCACAACATTCGCAGGTCAAGTATCACCATTTCAAGTCGTCTCGCAATCCAATATCAGTCTCCATCTCAACTCTCATCAGCCATCTACATTCCGATATTTCCGAATCTCTCTTCTCATCGATCTGTATTGTAAAATTGTTTGCCTCATTCAATATCTAAAATGTATCGAATTACGTTGCTCGGTGTACACGTCTCCCACACACGTCACAGTTTCCTACTTCACGTCAAGTTCCATGGGAAATAATGTGAATAGGCAGCAGCAATCGCGGCCACCTGACAGCTGCCGCCTCCGCGTTTGCCATGAGTCCCAACAGCACAGACTTCACTGCACCACCACCAACCTCCACCCCTCTTTCATCTACTCGCAAGACGCTCCTTGTCGAAAGACTGCTCCGCCTCTCAATGTCCCGCGATCACTACTGGATGAGGCCACACACGCCGAGCCCAGCCCGAGGTCGGGCGGCAGGTGAAGCTCCTGCGCGCTCACCATACACTCAAGAGGAAGACCCTCCGCATCTATCGTATCGCCCACGTACACCGGGACCAGGCCGCACAGGAGATCATGCACGCCCCTACGACGACCTCCCAGGTGTCTCGTACGTATCTGCCCTTCCACCGGGCCGGAGTGAAGTAGAAAGCCATCAACGTGCACTGCGAACGGATGACTTACCATACGACGCCTTCCAACAGATGTCACTATATCCATCGCGCCCAGCATCTCGCCCTACGAACTACCAATCCGAGGATGCAGACCAGAACGTCAGGCCGGGAGGTGCTCTTCAAGAGAGACGTCGATATACGCCAGTCGAGCATGGCGCTAGCGACCAACTGCCCTCAGTTCTGCGGTCTCGATCTATTAGCCACTCTAATACGCAAGAGGGGCGCTCCTCATGGATACCGCCGGATGTTGTGCCCGGGCCGGCCGCACAAGGATACACCGAGTACGCTTATCGAGGACAAGCAACCCGGGACCAGCGAAGGGAGGACTATCGCGGGGAGACGCCACGCGCGCCGGCCGAGCTAGACTCTCGAGGACGTCCTGTACGCCGACAATCGTCCAACGAGAACACCCGTCCGCGCGCGGCATCAACTGGATTTGCCTCGAGGAGGGACGTGTCGAGGGGAGGCCCGGTGCCCCTTGGCGAACGTCCAGAGTTCATCATTGTTGGGCTGTTTGTGCTGCGTCTTGCGAAGCGCGTGATCGAGAGACTTGATTCTTATCCGGAGCGACGCGCTGACCTTGCCTGGATCGATAGTTTTCTAACCTATTACCGCGCAGACGACGACCTTGCTGAGCTGAGAGGTGCGGCTATGGACGAGTTTGCAAAAACCAATCCTGCCATCATCAGCCACTTCATCAAGCAACCGAGATACCCGATCGCATTCATGGAGGTGGATCCTACTCCTCGCGGCAGAGAGGTACGGAGGCTCACAGACAGTAAGTGTAGTATCCTACGCGTCGAGGGAAAGTGTGCTAACGGTTTTCTACAGAAGAAGCTCGCGACATGGTCGACTTTGCGGACGCGGCAGCCGAATGGGGCTCCAACGTAAAACTCCCTGGAAACGAGCGAGATCGCATGGAGGCAATCGCTGCTCAACGCAAGATTGCCCTTTATGGCTCCTGAGCCCGACGTTGCTTCGGCGCTTTTCTTCACTTGGGCTTGGGGGTTTTTTCTGGGTAGAGTTCTAAAAGCATTACATTTGGCTTGGTGGTGGGATAGATTTGGGTGGTGGCAGGAGTATGTATAGCACACCTGCTGCAGGTTGGGATACCCTTGATACTTGGCGGGATGGTTCATGTCGGATGATATGATCTTTGCTCAACCCTGTCGCTTTAGAAGGGTGGTGGACAGATAGTATAGTCTCAATACAAGTCTGCTTCATATCGGACCGATATGATATAATTTCGTCTTTCTTTCCTTGGTGGTTACGATTACTCTTACCTATTTTATATGTACTGTACAATGAATGTTACTTGATAGGAGGACGGTTCATGTTAATGGGGAGAGCGCTTTGTACCTTTTTAAACACTTCTGTATATCCATCCGTCGCGAACTTCTTCTTGGTATTCTTTGTTTGTGTATGTGGCTATGACTGTGCTTACTTTCTCTCCCCTGATTGTCCTAGTGAGCAATAGGGTTACTTCGAAAGTGCTCTTACGACTCGTTTCCCTTCCATTCCCTCGTTTTACGTCACCTTTTTTGGGTATAGCACTACCATCACGTCACAGAATGTTTGGTAGTGATATGTGTATGAAGGTCGGGTTGTGGATCTTCTATTTACTTTTCTGATAATTAGGTATTTGATTATGTATGTTTCTTGATTGAAGTATGGCTAGGATGGATCGTATCTCTCTCAGGATACATACGAGGGGAAGGCTCGCTTGAATATGAACGAAAGAAAGCTGTTCCAGCAGGTATTGCCAGCGCAGGATCAAACAGAAATACCAAAATAGTAACTATAAACATCATTTCTTCAATTTTCGAGGTGAAGATGACCGTGGTGACCTATGTCGTGATACTACCAGCACCCCGCTTACTCATCCAAAATTTCCCGCATCGCGAATCTCACAACCACGCAGTTTCCCAACCAAACCCGCACATCACGCCCACCATGCCTCCACGACTCGAGGTCTTCCGCCTCAACACCTCCGTCCTCGCCCATGCCCACAAAACCCACCGGGTAGCCCCATTGGCCGTCGCGTCACAGCAGCGGTTCGCATCCATCCTCTCCTCGCTCTCCGACAACAAGGGCGCATACAACAAGCGCATCCGCCGCGGCCGCGGTCCTGCTTCGGGGAAAGGAAAAACGGCGGGAAGGGGTCAGAAGGGTCAGCATGCGCACGGGAAGGTGCCGGCGGGGTTTGAGGGTGGTCAGACTCCATTGAGCGTTACGACACCGGTGAGGGGGAGGGAGAAATATAATCCGTAAGTACTCAATTGGTATTTCTATCGTATTTGGGAGCTTTGGAAAGTGGTTGGAAGCGCACTGGCTGATGTGGGTTGATTTGTAGGTTCAAAGTCGAAATGTCGACTATAAACCTCGACCGCATCCAATCGTGGATAGACCAGGGCAGACTCAAAACTACGCAACCCATCACAATGAAGGAGCTGGCGAAGTCGCGGTGCTTGCACGGCGTGAAGAGGAATGGTGTAAAGCTACTCGCACGGGTACGTTCGCGTTTTCGTTCCAAGTTACTCCAGCACACCAGCTGACACATTCACACCCACAGAACGTGGACTCCCTCACCTCCGCAATAAACATCGTCGTATCCCGCGCCTCCGCCGCCGCAATCGCCAAAGTCGAGGCTCTCGGCGGCACAGTAACAACGCGCTTCTACAGCCCAACATCGGTCAGACGAGTCCTTGCCAGAGAATCCCATCCCGTAGTCTCTCTCCAGGCCTCACCCGAGCTCATCTATACTACATCCACCTCCCTCGTTCCTTCGCCCATTCTCTCGCAGCTTCAGTCCGCAGCCGCTTCGCCCAATACACCCATCGAAGTCAAGAACAAGGCGATCTTAGCAGTGATGGAGCATGTAGGGAGGAAATACCGATACAGACTCCCTGATGCGACGGCCAGGAAGGACATAGAATACTATAGGGATCCTGCGCATCGGGGGTATCTGAGTCATAAGGTCAAGGATGGAGAGAGCCCGAGTTTGTTCTTCAAGATGCCTGGAGAGGGCAAGGATAGAGGGAAACAGACTGCGAGGAGGGCGGCCGCAAAGGCTTCTGCTGACAACAAGCTGTTCTAGAGAGGTGATGGTGAGATATGTCTCGCTATTGTCTATACAGTGTTTGAATAGAGGACTGCATGGTCCCGTAAATATTACATGTACGATCACGCATGGGAAGGATCTGAACGCATACGTGAAATTCATTATTGCAAGGCGAGCGAAAGCGCATCCCCGAAGTGAGGGACGTACATTCAACAGACAGAAGCATGTCTGGATCTACGAAGCAAATGGATGGAAGATGTTGGTCTCGCCTCGGCTACTACAAACTTACCGCGAGAAGATTTAAGCTATGGCCTTGTACGCACAGTCGAGAATGATTCGCTATCGTTGTATGCTCCTGTTTCGGCACACTTGCCAAATTGATTAAAGGCTCAAAAGCCCACTTTCACACACAGCAAGCACATCTCTGATGATGTGGGCAATAATGAATCTACCTACGATTGGCCGCGAGGCTAGCGAGGACCGGAAAACGTAGCCGAAGTTGGGCCATTATGGAATCGGGACATGAAGATGGAAATCTACAAGGAGTATGGTCGCGTGGGAGGCGTATCAAAGCACATGTTTGGCCAACTCGCGAGCTTTGGACGGTAATTGCGATGAGAGACGATTGTCGGCATCGTAAATTAGGCCGATCGTGAAAAGGGACGGATACAGCATCGCAAACGGGTTTACTGGTGTCGCATAGATGCATCCACTCATGCTACGTCGTTTTCCGAAACTAGGCAACAGCGAAGATCCGGTGGATTAGGATCAACGATTTACGATGGTATGCTGATGCTATGGGTCAGGAGAGTCAGTCTTGGCCGGTGAGTGTGATACGTGGACCCAAGGTACAAGACTAGATTGGTTGGTAGAGCCGGACGTAGTTGTTCCGTGTGAGGTGGCGTTCGGTACGTCGTTGCTGGCGGCATTTGCTCTGTCGAGATGAGTTGCAAATGGACGAGATGAAAACGAGCAATGAAAAGTTTGATGAACAATGAGAGACGTTGCGACTGAGAACGAAAACTGATATGCCGCGTCGTCCGATAGCGTAAATACTGGTCGCGATAATATCGATAGCCCGTGGAAACGATAGGTGACGCTGTGACGTTGCCGTCGTACGCCGCGAGCAGAAATGGCCATTCGCGAGACGGCTTGGGCTGCTCCCCTATAATTTGAGTTGAACGATCTTCAAGACTTGGATGGGGGTTCTAAGAAAAGTAACGGCTGCAGCAGCCGTTATAGAAAGTTTGATCGCCGCTTGTGTCCGGAGAAAGATCCTGATGGGAAAAACGTACGGCAGGTATCTCAATATGTGGAAGTGAGACCCGAAATCGAGGATGATGCTGCAGTCAAGTACACCGGGATAGCTTGGCGTTGTCGGTCGTGGTTGATGGAGGCTGTTCTGTGGAATGGAATTCTCGATGGGCGCTCATGTACAAGGCTGTTTTTCCATATCCGAAACCGATTCAGCCGGTCGGCAGTACTCGTACTCCATGGCCACCGAGATAGCTGGGTGCAGATCCAAGGCAGGCCAATGTTCGTTGGCCTGGCGTGTGACGGGTAAGGATTGTGCCGCCGTGTTGCAAAGAAAGACGATGTCGGACCAGGGAAGGGCGGAAGAGAAAAAACGAAGCTCATGTGGAGCCGGAAGGAGCGGACTTGAAGAACGAATGCGTCGGTAAGGATGCCTGTCACAGCCAAGTGTCACGGCCGCAAGATCTTTTGGACGGTAACACAGGGCGCCGAGAGCTAGCCAACAATAATGCATAACCGTCGATAGCTGCGAGGCGAAAAAGGGCTGCTTCCAGCAAGCGTTTCGCCAAATGTTGCTTGCGTGTTTGCGGTTGCCGTCGAATGCCGATATGGCGTCCGTTTGTGCGCGCCAGTGAAACAATGCGCGCGTCTCCAGTAGTGTTGAGGTCACGGCTGTATGCGGAATCTTGCTTTTGAGAATTATCTGCTCGCACTACCGTGGGATGGAGGCCAGTCGAACCGCCACCGGGTATGCTATCCACCATCCCGCACGCACGCGGCGCCGAGGTCTAGCAAACGCGCAACATGCGAGCGGTGGCGTCGAAGGACGAAGCACTGCGTTGAACCCGGCGAGACCACGTATATCCGTTGCCATGCGTGGAGCGGTTAACAAGGCGTATGCTGTGTCGTGTCGCCGAACCCTGGGTGATTGCCTTGTTCGATGGACGTTAATGAGCCTTGAGAAGCGGGCGAAGTGGAAGGTGGTGTAGGAGAGCGACGGTGCCTTGTGGTGACCTCGCATGAGCGCTCAGGCGACTAGCCGGTTGGGGTATAGATGCACGTCGCTCAGGCCGTGAAGCAAAGTGCTCAAATTGACAGATCGCAGGGCTGGGCGTGGTGGTGCATTGTTTGCAGAGCCCTCTCGCCAATCACGGCGGCGGTCCCCAAGGCAGGCAGAGCACCACATGATTCAGACACAGCTTGAGGAGATATCTACTTGCTGCCCGCTGTGACCGGACATGCTCTTTGCGACAGTTGTGAATGGCCGATCACGGGCGCTTCTCTGGGTCAGCTGTGCAGCGTGGGTGCGAATCATGAGCCGATAGTGTTTCGTATGCACCTCCGGCTACATAGAGAGGAGGGATGTACCTCCTCCATGGCTCCAGGCTGACCGGCTTTCGACTTTCCGTAGCACCGTCAGATGCGAAGAGAAGGTGGCTGCATCTAAAAGGATAATGACACAGGCAGTCAATCCATCGAGCCGGTGATGGGATGGAATCCGGTGCATCGATTCGCTGGTGCCGTCTTACCTACTTGTTACAGAGACCGGATGTTGGACGAAGAGGCTAAAACCGACCGAATGATGTCTCGAGAGTCGAGACGCGGGATGAATCTCTCGCCACGCGCGCAAGCGGTAGGCCCGTATCCATTGCCTTGCCGCTTCTCAAACGACATTTGTACAAATCTAGCCGGGGTCCCGCCTCGCGTAGGGTGGTGTAAGCTAAGCGTAGTGGTAGAGCACCCTGTTTACCGCATGTGCTTCTTTCCATCAGAATTTGATCATGTCTTCCGTCCGCAGTCGATCCTCGAGGCCGTAATCTTCGCAGCGCCGAGCCACGGTAGGGTACGGAGCCACTGCGGGACCATGTTGCAGCCGTACTTGGGACCATGAGAATTTGAGTGCGGGCTGACTCTGCGTTGAACGTTCATGGGTTCGGATAGACTTTTCATCCCCACACACGAAGCCAACCAACCACGATGGGGGCACGACATCTTGACGGCTTGCCCCCCGAGACGGCAGTCAAAGTCTGCAGAATCTACCTACGCGTCCAAGGCGCGGTACTGCTCGGCGCGGCGCGACCGTGGGCGACTTCATAAATGGTACCGGATCGAGTCTAGCCGGGCTCTCCGTATGATACCGCATAGTCTCTTGCAACTGGTCTCGACTAGGCCCAGAGAAGTTTAGGGTATAATCGTCTAGAGGCCTATCAGATAGCTAGGATTGAGCTATGTGGGGCGTTTTCATATGCCTTAGCATCTGTACGAAGGCTTAAGGTTAACGGCAACGCCCCACATAGCTCAATCCTGGCTATCTGATAGGCCTCTAGACGATTATACCCTAAACTTCTCTGGGCCTAGTCGAGACCAGTTGCAAGAGACTATGCGGTAATGCATCATCGCCTTGGATCATCACCTTCTCCTACACGCCAGCCAGCACTACCTAGCATTGTCATCTCCACAAAACCGGTCGGTCTGACGACACCGCTCTGGCAACAGCAAGTGTGCACCAGGGATGCGGGTAGTCTGCATCATGATTATTGCAGAATCCTACATCGCCGTCGTATCACAAACATCAGCATATTCACTAACGGTGTGAGCATGCCAAACGCTTACCTCAAGGGATCGGAGATGGAGGGGCGCGGCAACAGGCAGCTGGGCCCGACCCTTCCTTCCCGTATTCTATCCTGACTAAGGAATGCCGCCTTCCGCATTCAGCGTCCTTGATTGCTCGACCTCACCTCACTCAACATCTGGACTCCACCAACACCCACCGCTCTTTGGCCTTTCGACTTGGGTCCGGCGGACCTGGACTCCCGCTGCGTTTGATACATGTCGACTGCGTTGACGACGTCGGACGTCGGGTACCTCTTTCCGCAAGCTTGAAGAGATATGCAAGGTCGAAGTCATGCGGGATGGCAATATCGCGCAACCCACACCACAAGGCTTGAGGAGCCGACTAGACACGAGAGGGCAGTAGCGGCATTCGTCACCATCTACCATCACGGAAACACTCGCATGCTCCCGGCCATGTTTGAGATGATCTCACAGCTAGGGAATGTATGCCTGAGAGAGACTGGTCGGAAGGCTGGTGGGAGAACGGGTCAGCTTGTGACAGAAGATGGATCAGGATATAGACTAGATAGATATTACTCAACACAATAATCGTGACTGTGTCTCCGCCGGCTAGGTAGCCTGTAACATGAATTGAGATCGCGCCCAGAATCCAACGATTACGTAGACGTTCCGGCGGCCGTATTCGCATTTACATACCGTCTCGCGCGGAAACAATCTCACTCCAGGCCACCACCGCACCTCTCGGGTTTCGAGGCCTCAATAATAATAATAATTTTTTAGCGATCATCACACAATTTACGTCGACCGTTTACTCGGGGCCGCCCTTGCGTCGCCCTCGGAGGAGGTATCACGGTACACTTGGTGCTCGGCCGCCCGATCAGCTTGCTGCAGGACGCCAAGCGGAATGCCGCCTGATGAAAAGCAATAATATGTATCGCTCATAGATACTGGGCTCATACTGGGCTCATACTGGGCTCATACTGGTAAGGAGGGATTTACCGCCTCGAGTGATTGCATTTGCACCCCCTCGTCAAGCATTGGCATCGGCGTCGGCCTGCAATCACGGCCGCCGGCCAGGGAGCGTGGAAACATCCAGCCGCGAGCCCGCGAACCCTAGCTCCGCTGCCGCCAACTTCCAAGCCCCAAGCAGGCCGGAAGTGACGGTGTCCAGTGGGAGTGGTGCGGGATGGATACAGTACAGTACCTACATGAGGTCGCTACGTGTTTCGCAGGGGCGCAGGAGACCAGTGGCACGCTCAATACAACTTTGGACGGTGTTAGGTATTGGAGCTGCGGTGCAGAGTGCCTCAACTTGACTTGATGTCCGGCTGGTGATTCGCGGGATAGCATGGCACCGAGCAGTGCTTGCGGCGACGACGGGCGTTTTAATTGGGACGCTCCCACGCGTTGCAGGCAATTTACAAAAGAGGATTCATCGATCAGCAGCTCGCTCAAACCTCAGCCTGCAAAGCGTCGCGTTGGACAGGGTTCGGGCTCGGAATTAGATGATGGTTAGGGTAAGACGATATTACCTTAGTTCTTATGGCGGGCGGGCAAGCCACGACGGCTTTGATGCTCGTATCGATTCTGATAGCACTGGCGGCAGCACCGCAGACTCTAGTTGCGCTCGCCGTCCGTCGGCCTGTATGTATGAGGTGAGGGGATCCAGCGACATGCACGAGAGACGCGGACAGCAAATCAGGGCACGGCATGAGGTGGACTCGGCGGAATGATGCACGCGCGAAATGCCATTCCAGACCGCCCACCGTGTCCGATGATTATTGATGGCACGCTAGTCCCGACTACACCAGCAAGCACGACCAGGAGTGTTTTCCCCCCCTCCCTCTACAGCTTGATGGGGGTTTGTTATTTGATCCTCGTCGTCGTACCAGTGCAGGCTGCAGTGCGGGCTGGCGTGCGTATATAGACAGCTACTTAGGGGAAGACGGCAGCGGCCTGGCATTCAAGGCCCCCTCGAGAGTGAGGAGACGGCGGGCTGGCCAATCAGGGCGCACGGTGGGGTTGAGGCGGACCACGATCCATCATCATCGCCGCCGCGGCCCTGCTGGAGACACACCAAGGTTGGCGGCGCAGCTGGGCTAGGGCAGCACGCTTCGGGGCAAGCACCGCGAAACGAAATAGCAGGCAGACTATCTAAACGACACGCACGACTGGGTTGCAGAGTTGCGGGTCACGGTCAGATGGCGGTCGCCGGCGTGAAAGCGAAAGCAGCAGCGCGCACGGCTTGACTCACGGCGACTCACAGCCTCTTCACCATGGCGCTGTCGTGTGCGTAACAGCGTTTGCGTGCGGTTTGCCTCCCGCCGGCACCATGGGTGTCTCGCTTTGTGTCTGGTGGTGTCGTGTCGCGGTGCTTTGTCCCAGCGCCAGCCCCGGCGAGCCGGCCAGCGACTGATGAGGCCCGGCTGGTGGTGGGCTGCTTGTGGTGAGGGTGAGTGGGTGAGTGGGTGAATGGGCGTGCCGTTGGACAGGGGCGCCTTCCCTCTTTCGCCAGCCTTCAGCCCCGGTCGCGGCTGCTGCGGTGGCCCGTGCAGGCGCGGTCGATGGGTTGATGTCAGAGCTGCTGCTTCTTCTGGATCAGCCTCTGGGGCGTCGCTGCCGGTGCCATCAAAGGCGAACCGTGCGCCTGCGTCGTCCCCATGCCTGGAACCTTTCGCGCCTGTCCCTTCCTGTCCTGCCTTCACACGGAGTCGTGAATTATGTTTTATCACAACCCAACGGCCCCAAGCCATGCCTGCGCAAGCAGCACGCGGGCCGCCAACAATTGCATTTGCAGAACGAAGCGTCGAAGCGTCAGTCTCGCCTCCCTGCCGCGACGGGCTAGCTGGCATCCATCCTGTCCTGTCCGGACAAGTCCTGTTGCTCTGCCTTCCTTTATTGCCTGTCCACTCGCGCTCACCTAACCCAAACCATAGTACCTGCTACTTACGCAGTACGAGCAAGCGTCAACGTCCTGCGCCCCGGAACCAGGCTTGCATTCATTGGCCGCCCCGGAGCATATTTGCCAGAGCATACCGTGGATATTGGGGTCAACAACCCACCGTCCCCTTGCTTAGCCACTCCCCGTCTGCCAAACTATGCCGTGAAGACAGGTGCAAACAGTCGTCTTCTTTGAATCATCAACTTCAATAAGGACGGCAGCTGCCTCCCTCCTACCCGGTCCCGGTCCCGGTCCTGCCTTCACCTCCGCCCTCACTCGCCCTCTCACTCTCGCCCTCACACTCTCGCCCTCACACTCTCGCCCTCACTCACTCACTGACTCACCCTCACCCTCTTCCCTCGCCGGCCCCATGCTCGAGCTACAGCTTCCTCCTCACACAATGCCTCACGCCGTATTACGAGAGCATCCCTTCGACTTCTACCCTACTCCCCGATCATCCACCAACCAAGCCCGCAACATGCTTCCGCAACTCCCCCAGCTGCCCCAGCTGCCTGTCCCGCGTGTCTCCCACAGCTACGACACCGCTCCCCGCCGCCAAATCACTCCTCCCTCGGAGATCCCGGGGTCCGCAGTGAGAGTTGTGTCTTTGCCGCCGACCGAGGGTGCTGGCCAGCAATACGGTTACCAATTGCCTGCCATCGGCAATTCGAGAACCGCCACCACGCACACCAGCCCCACCGGCGCTCAGAACGCACAGTCCCAGCAAAACTCGCAGTCACAAGGCCCGAGCCCGAGTCAGCAAAAGAAGTGGTCAATATCGCCCAACCTGCAAATTCCATCCTCGATCAAAACTCCACAAGAGGGTCTTCCCCAGCTAGCAGCCGAAGTGAGTAGTACAAGTCCCGTGTGAGGTCTGCTGGCTAACCCGCTAGGTTACCTGCCTTTTCTGGTTCGAAAGCTCGAATGTCCTGAAACAAATACTCGATATAGACTCGCCCCAGCAGATCCAGCCTCTCGTACCCGACGCAATTCCCACCACCGGCTTCCGCAAGTGGGTGGCTACCATACTCACCACTACGCAGGTAGCGCAGAATGTGATCCTCTTGGCTCTACTTTTCATCTACCGCCTGAAGCTCACGAACCCCTCGGTGAAAGGAAAGCCAGGCAGCGAGTACCGACTCCTGACTGTCGCCCTCATGCTAGGAAATAAATTCTTGGACGACAACACCTATACGAACAAGACATGGGCTGAAGTCTCGGGGATCTCGGTGCAGGAGGTGCATATCATGGAAGTCGAGTTCCTCAGCAACATGAGGTACAGCCTCTTTACTACGCAGCAAAAGTGGGATGAGTGGCACGTTGTTCTTGGGAAATTCGGATCTTTCTTCGACCGCGCTTCAAAAATTCCGGCTTCCGGTGCAGTGAGCCCAGCTGGTCTACTGACCCCATCGCTCGAAGCTCCCCAGAACCTTTTGCCTTCACCCCCGATCACACAACAGACTTCACCGCCGACGTCGTTGCTTTACTCACCAGCCCACTCACAATTATCAAACACGCCGCTTCTGCAGCCTCATGCAACCTCAACCGCCGTGTCACCAATCGGGCCACTTCCGGATCTCGGCCCTATCGTGCAACGGAAACGAAGTGCTGATTACGGCGATGAACCTGCCCCCAAAAGGCAAGCGTTTGGATTTGCTCCTGGACCGTACAGCAATGCGCCTCTCATCCCAACACTACAGGCACCTGTGCAGCGGTCATTCGAGCCTCCGCCGTCAATGAACAGACTTCCCCCGCTCCCCAGCCTGTCTATCCCAACCCCACAATCGAATCCGCCTATGCAAGTAAAAAACTGGGCGGATCTACCTCTACCCGTGTCCGGGGGTCGCTCTATGGCCATGGTATACCCTCCGCCAGTTCATTGGTCCCAGCAGCAACCGCAGCCTGTTAGCACGCCCACTTCGACCACGGCACCACCTTTCTCCACTACTTTCACGCCAACAAGAGGTGATCGCACGCGCCAGGTCAGCCCTTACCCGCCATCTGCCGGCTCCTCTCCCGTGAGTGCCACGTTCCCGACGAGCCAGAGGCAGCTATCTCCGTCACACTTCCTCGACCAAAGGCAGTCGCCGTACCGACCAGTCCGCGGGGTCCACACTCTTCTCGTACCCCCGCCGTCTGCTTCCATGCACAATCCGGCTCGCAATATCGGCTTTGATCAGATGCAGTACCAGCCGCTTGGTCGGCCGATGACTGAGCGCCGGGCTGGGCTGCTTCCTTACATGGACCACGGTGCCTGGCCCAATACCCACCAATACAACCAGCTGCCTGCTCCCCAACAGCCGGTCTTCCGCTAAACACTTTTATTTCCGTTCGTGTACATGAACTCGCTCAAACCGAGCTAGATTTTTATCAGGTCCATGACCTCTTTTTCCACTATGGTTGCTTTATTTACTGCGTTCAAGCGTGCATTTGCATTGGGAGGGTTTTTTCTTGGTCATCAACGCGCTGGTCGTTTCCCACACCAGTTCGGCACATCACTGCATCACAAAGGCGTTGTATCTTCCCCACTCTGGGTTGAGAAGGTTCATTAGGTGTACCACGATATGGACCTGCACTACCACAGTGTCTATCGGGGCCGAAAGGGGACTTGCACATGACGACCAAAGAGTCGCATTTTTACGGTAATTACTGGCTACCCAACAGACTTTGAAGTATTGTAGGGAAAGGGTCGAATGAAGTATTGGCACATTATTGTAATCTATCTGGCTATCTTTGCGTGATGTGTCTGCTCGGTGAGGTGAATGAAGTTTTGGTGCCCATTGGGGAATGTGAGGTTGGAAATGGCTGATTGTGATTGGCTCAGCACTTTTGGCGCGAGAAAGTGCAGCTTTCGCTTGCGGCTTCCTCTGACAGGAGATCGGCTAAATGAGACTGATTGGAAACTTGGGAAACTTCCAGCCCCATCCGTTTGCACACCTCAGCCCACGCATCATTATTATTATTATGTACGCATCATCACTTTCCCCTCCGCCGTCAACCGCCAGCTTCGACATTCCCGGGGTCGGTCACCGCATATGCATGCGTATTTGCGGCGGTTACGAATGAAGTCATTCGCCGTGGTGACCTGCCATGTGCGTTGGGCGCCCAATGGGGCGGGCGACGACCGGCCAAGGCCAACAATTTTCGCCAACAAACTAAAAATAAAGGCAGGAGGGACCTTGCAGTCGACGTTAAAGCAGACTTGTACATCAAACAGCTGACCGGTTAGCGGTTAAAGCATATCAAACAAAGTCAAACAATAATCCCGAACACGTCAAAAGGCGAAGATCCCGAGGTTGAGAAGATAGCGTAGCGCAGCGTGACTCGCGTCATGTTACGTTGCGGAGCGGACTTTCTTGGTCGGTGGAGCCGAGCCGTGTCGGGTGGCTCGGTGGCTCGGTGGCTCGGTGGGCAAAAGGTTGGTGTGAACGCGTGGAAGGAATTACGTGGTAGGGATCTGGGAGTCTGGAGATGGAGGGCCTGTTTCGGAAGTGCTGGGTCGGGGTTCGGATGAGTGTACCACGGAGGGAAGGCTGCAGGGGTGGTATAGGGATGGTGGAGATGGTGTGAGGGATATTGTACTTACTTATACAAAGGACCGTATGGTGAGGGGGATTTGTTTTCCTGCTGCGTGGGGTGTTTCAATACCTTCTGCGTTTTGAGGTTATTAGGTGCTGGGTCGCCTGGTAGGCTGTGCTGTTGTGTTGTGTTGGGTATCTAGGGCATTTAGGGGGTGCATGGGATTTTAGGACTCGGGTTCTAGATTTGGATTTGTGGTTCTATGGTGGTGGTTGATTCAGGCTATGCATGAATCTATGATGGCTTCTAAGGCGGTCACAAGGGCGAGATATTCCTTCCATCCGTCAAGCACATGCAGTCTGACAGGGCCGAAACAAACCGATGGCTAATGCCGCATCGAGTAAATATGGCGAAGGCTAACTAGTTTTGAAAGAGGGCACGATGAGCAAATGCTGCATCGCAAACTTGGTCTTGGATGTCTGTAGATGTCTGGGATATCTCAAGTTTCTGATCTACGTCGCAGTCATTGGTAGTTCAGGCCACCATACCTACATCAAATATCCCAATTCGAACGAGGCTGTAGTTTTCCATTTCAGGCCCAATCGTCAATGTATTGCTAGTTCTCCACGAAAGCAATGTTTCCAACGATATTGGGAGAAAAATCATACAGCAACGAGACAAGGCTTTACGACTTATATATGTTAATCCTCCAGATTAGAACCAAGATATTATTACGACATTCTTCTATTGAAGAAACGATACGGTAAACAGTAGTGTCCCCCATATCATTCCTTTGTTGTTTCTTTGTTCAAGGCCTCACACCCATCTTCCTTTGTTAACACCACCTCCACTCTTTGTCCGCCCGCTATTCCGAACAATAGCTTTCTTCCACGCGCCACTCGTCATAGCCTCCACTGCCACTAGCACGCCGTCTTCAATAGGGATTCCGTTCCTACTACCCGCGTATCCCTTTGATCCACGGCTATGGTGTGAGAACTCGGTATGTATCATTGTAGGATGTTATTCAGACGGAGTCTAGCAATAGATCCTATTCAGGTCAACTTCAGGCATAGTCTTCTTCCCTAGAAAGTCCTTATGAGTGAGTTTGCAGACATGATATAAATACGGACTTTTTCTCTTTTTTGAATGTCTTCGCATTCGAAAAAAAAATCCCTTCTTTTCCTTCTTCTTTTATATCCACCCATTCCCGCTACAACGACGAATTTTCCTATCAAACCTTTCTATCTATCTATCCATCCATCCCAGAATCACAAGAAACTAGACCCTTACCATGCGTCTCATACGCTTCATAACCGCAACCTCCACCGCCATCATCGGCGCCAACGCCGTCGAAGGCGTCCTCCAACTCTACGAACACAACGGCTACAAGGGTAAACAAACTTCTTCCCTCCCCCCCCCCCCCCCACCCATCCACCTAAAGACTCCCTACTAACACCCCCCTTCCCAGGAGATGCCGAAGGCTGGGGAACCGCAAAAGACATTGTAGATGTCGGAAAAGCGCAATGTGTCACGCACGAGTAAATATCCCCCATCCTCCCCCATACACACATACCCGTATACTAACTCCCTCCCCCCCTTCTCTAGCGCCGACTTCGGCATCAGCTCGATCAAACTCGCGCCTATCGAAGGTGTGCGATGGGCCTGTAGACTGTATAAAGAGAATGATTGCACGGGGCAGGAGTTGTGGGTGGAGAGGTCGTTGAGTTTCCTTTCGCAGAAGACGGTTTTTACGAATGTTAGGCCTGGGTGGAATGATGTTGTTCAGAGTGTTAAGTGTTTTACGCTGTTGTAGTTTAGGGGTTTTTTCGGGAGGGGGAGGGGGATTGGTTTTTTTTTTTTTAGGCTTGGCTTGGGGTGTTAGTTAGGAGGGAGGGAAGGCGGAGGGTGTGTAGGGGGGTTTATTTCGTGTATTTTGGTTTTTCTGTGTTTGTTGTATTTATTTACTTACTTATACACATTGATTTAGAAGTACTATAGTAAAATAACAATAATATAAAGAGATAGAGATAGAGATAAATAAGATACTAATTCTACTATTATTACTAACTACTTTATACGTATAGAAGATTAAGATAGATCTACACAGCGTCATGAGACAGAGCTACACTTCGTACTCCTAGAGTCTCTCTATCGTGAGTGTAAAGTGTCAAGTAACGTAACGTCCCTTCCTAAAGGTAGAGAAGTTCCCTGGTTCGAAAAATGCGAGCGGTACATCGACTTCTAGATACTTGAACAAAATCCACGTATGATATCTGCTATTCTTCTCCGTACGTCTCTTATTACTGTTATCTGAACGTACTTCTATAGTCGATACAAAAGAGTACATGATGATCCAGTCTCTGCCCAACGCAGATTGGGCTTTTGTCGCTACAGCGTCACCACAAGGCTTTTACCGCTACCCAATTTGTTGAATATGATCTATTTGAGCCTGCAGTCCATTCTAATGTACACAGAGATGATTAGAAGCTTGGTGGTCGATGTTGTAGAGATTTATGTAGGATCGCTGTGCCCGCTGGTACCTCCGCCCGAAAGCTAGTTGCTGATCGGCTGAGGTCACAGCCGGCCTCTGTGTGGCGAGGTTGCAGGAAGTCATGGCCTGAGGCAGCAGGGCGACTGCCTAAGTGAGGCTATTACCATGCGACCATACCTGAAACGAGAATCCCCCCTAAACCCGAGGCAGATTCCCATCAAAACTTTAGAAGTATCCAGTTTGACGGGCGTGTTCATAGATAAAGATGTCATAGCATCTGATCGCTGGGTGTGGTGGAGCTAGCCGCGAGGGACCCTGATTCTGATCGTTTGCGGCGAAGGGAAGGCGTCGACTTCCTCCTTGTAAGTAGATGACTCATTGTGCTGTCAGGCTCAAAGTATTTCTTAAGCCAAGTTTGTTGCCTCCGCCAATAATCGATGGGATTGAGCAATCAACTGCTGGAGACCAAAGCTGTCCAATCCTGTCGTTACGTTCGCAAGAGTTTTGCCACGCTCAACCAGCTTCCATATACCAGACGTATTCAAACCTGCCCCAATACATGCTGTATCTATAGCTTAGGTTCATATGACCTGACTCCAGGTCGGTCATACCAGCGCAAGGAAATCCCTGATTTGTTCTTATCTGTAGCTCAACTACACTCTGCTTTATCCTGCTGGCCCGTCGAAGCTAACAATGTCTCCCCATAATTCGGCTCCATCAGCAAAGGCCAGCGCTCTCCGATCGTACCGGTTGCTCTTTGCTTGATATGAATCCTCCACTGCTTGCTCAGCCGAGAGATAATCTTGATTCATTAACTCGCCACTGTCGCTCAGCTGTTGCACCCTGCAGTTGAGATGTGTTGGTCGATTCGATAAGAGAGAGAGAGAGCTTTACTACCCAAATTTGTTCCTCAGCCGCGCATCTCAGCTTCTCCGTGGATCAATTCGAATGTCTCTGTCGTTCCCTCGACTCTGTATCATACTTCTCTTCCATCAAGCCCAGCTACTCAACGCTGACCATGGGACTATAGCTAGAATTCTCGCGAGCACTCAGTCAGTCCTAAAGAGGTGATGAACGTGGCCATGTCGAAACTAGAAGTGAACAGACTCCCTTCTGTTTATATTGCGTCACGACAAACCTAGTTGCGCAAGGCATACGTTGCTTGCGATTATGGTGTGGTTCCGAGAATGTGAAAGGAAAATCGCTGCTCCAGGGTATATACAGGGTGGTCGTCAATAGTTGCAGAGTGGACAGAAAGACATACACTCCAGCAGAACAAGATCTTCGAGTTTCCAATCCAGTCCAGCTCCTGGTTCGACCTTTTTGTTTTTATCTCAGAAGGGTCAGAGTTGTCATGAACCCATCATCATGATGCAGATCTTTTATATAGTCGTTTCTGACTAAACTTATTCATCTCCATTTGCCCTTTATGTTTTTCTAGTATTAAACAGTAAACAGTAAACTAGTCACATCGTAACGCTATCACTGCCATCCATAGAAGTTATCGATGTGGCCCAGGCATACAGCTAAATACATCCTACTTTCAAGGGTAAACGTTTCGATCGTAACGATACTATATAGCACAAGCACCTGTATACCAAAGACTGTTCTCGATCGTCATTTAATTTTCGCTATTCTGAAAGCTTGAATAGCTTCTCTGTAATACCATCCTACTTACACATCTCCCTTTAGAAGTTGTGATGAGTTCCCTAGGAAGTTCAGTCGACACCGACTGCCAGTATACCGCACACTGCACATTGTCCAAGACAACATATATCGGCACTTCCCGTGACAATATTTATTGACCCCAAGCCCACAGCCTGGTATCAAAGGGTATACAACACACTTCAACACTGCCTACTTCCTAAGCCCAGCCCCCGACATCAAAAACTCCAACCTTTCCATCTCCAATTCAGTAATCTTATCCGCATCCAACTCACCCGGCTCGACTCTAAACCCTTGTCTCTGCCATTCCTCAAACGTCGCAGCAGTAACCTTATGATAGGGGATATTCAAGTCCCTTGAAACGCGATCATTCCAAAGGTCCTCAGTAAACACCGAACGATTCCCATCGAATGCCGGAACACCCATAATCCGCGCCTTGATCTCAGTCTCACGCTCACCCATCGCCAGCCGTCTCTCCATACTATTCACCATGGCAGACTTGGATACAGCGAGCCTCGTACATTTCTCATAGTCCAGCTCGAAGCCTAGGTCATCATAAACAGGCGGGCCCCTGGGACCATGCCGTTGCATCGTCGTCGTCGAGTCTTCCCTCTTCGGACCCATTTCCGAGGGTTTTGCTCCGATGTGGACGGGTTGGCGTGCAAGTGCTTCTTTGTACTCGTCGCCAACTTTCTTCGCGCCGCTTGGATGCTGTTCGTCGTATTTCTCTATGCGCGACACTAGGTCTGGTTTCTTTCCCGAAACCGGGAGTTTGCGCTCTTTCAGCAGCTCTTTTAGCTCGGCGATTTGAAGATCGCTATATGTTTCAATGTGCCGCATCATGTAGGATTTGTTTTCGAAGCGCTCGGCGATGCTTACGTCGATGGGGTGATCTGTGTGCGCTTTGATGTGTTTACGGATGCGGGACGTTGCTGGGCTAGCCATTGCCGGATGGGGTTCGCGCTGGTTGACCGTGGGTTTCTCGTTGGCCTCTTGTTTTGGCTCTTGCTTGACTGGATTTTCAGATTGTCTTTCGTCCTTGAGCTTGGGTACCTTGGATCGCGATGTAGCGTTGGGATCTGTCGTACTAAGAGGGCGCTTGGTTCGAGGCATGATGTGCCGCGCTAGAATAACAACTCGATTTCCAAAATGCTAGTTTGCGAACCTGAGGCACAATTGCTATCGTTCGAGTGAAGACCCCTTTCGCGTACAGACCACAAGTGACATCACGCGCTTTGACTAAGCTACATTAGGCTAGCGTGTCAAAGAGGTGGTATGAACGATATATATTCAAGTCTTCGACTATCTTTTAAGGTAGGCATTCAGGTTCCGAAAACAAGATTATGGAAACGCTGTAATACTTCACTAAGATGCATATAGTGTTTATCACTGAATCTAGTAACTTCCAAACCAACGTCATGTCCTAAGATCAGTCTTCTTCAACCATGGCACAAAAGTCACGTCACAGCTGTTACACTACTCCCAAACCCAATTCAACACATAATATCTTCAAGAGACTCCATATTAGTCTGATCTCGAACCCTGAAAAAAAAACCTCAAGGGATCACCACACCTCCATATCGTCATCCTCCCAAACACCCCCATCTCACCAGCCCACACCACGTGGCCCTCCGCCCTCCTAAACCCTTCTAGCAATGCCTTCCTTTCCGCTACACCATCTAACAAGCTTCCCTCCTACCCAATCCCCTCTCCCGGATTTCCATCAACATCCAGCCTCAAAACCCAGGGAACCCACGTTTCAAACCACACAGCGTCGTCGCTAGCTGACCCAGAGTCTCGAACACCCCTTTCTGACCGGAGGTTTGGCTGCGCGCGAGTTACAGTGTAGTGTGTGTGGGTCAGCGATCGACGCTGCGGCCCGGAGGCCCTTCCGATGACCCCACGTTGGATGCCGGGATCGTGGTTAGTGAAGCTGGCGCGGGTTCTGCGAGGGGATGGTTGACGGCATGATGACTGGGTATGTTGGTATTAATAGGTTAGATGGGTTGTGTATGGGGGGGGGGAAGGTAAGGTAAGGTGAGGTAAATATCGAAATGTAGGGAGGAGGGAGGGTATGTAAGCTGTATGTAATAATCCTTAGGTACAAATAAGAAGTGCCTTTTCCCGAAGGTGCCATGTGGTGAAAGCTTAGCTAGCATCTCTCGATCTCGTTCTCAAGGCTTGAGTGAGAGATCTGTTAGACACGTCTGTTTGATGTCATCCAGGAACAAGGTGCGTGAATCGGGCACGCATTTAGATCCACACACCCATCAGCTTTCCACGCTACATGACGCTACATGCTTCTCATCAACCCTGGTGGTACCGCCGATGGCAAGGAGGCTAGAGCCGACCTGCATAATCTCGCCCTCCTCCGATCGAGAGACCCTCTTGAAGGCCAATCCCCTCGCAGCGGAGTTTGCTTGCAGCAAAGAAAGAAAAGAAGCGGCGGTGTGACGCACAGCATGCGCAAGTCTCGCTCAAGCGCCGTATGCTAGCGTAGTGTGGGGTAACGTGCGTGTCAGATGTCCAAAGGGTCTTCCGATGCTTAGCTTGCAGATTTGTGCTGTAAATCGTGATCGGATCCATTTCACTGGTATAGACAGAAGACACAAGGTTTGGCTGAAGATAGAGACGTAAAACAATGATGGTTAGATAGAATCAATAATGGATTTTTCTGACAGAGGCGGCAGGATCACTGACTGACGATCAACTACACTGTTCCCTAAAGAAAGAACAATCAACTTTTCCCAGCCATCGTTGCCCCACACGGCTGATCCCCACTCCTAAGCTAGCCAAATGGCTCTAGAAGATAATCCATGTCATCCAAGAACCCTCACCTAGGGAAGGGAAAAAAATGAGGTCGTAATATCATGGCGCACTCGCCTTATCATCCCGCTCGCTGCCCCTTTTTCGGATGAAACCGCATTCAACTGTTCCTTTTGCTCCAGATTTCGCGTGAAAAGCTCTCTGTTGTCTGTCGGAGATCGCCCGAAAAACTAAAAACGCCGTAATACCCTGAACAATGGACTTTGACCCTCCTAGACCCCTGAGGAATGCTACCAGTAGAGCCTGTTAATGAAGTTGAAAATAAGTAGAAATATCATCCATAGTGCCGTTCCAATGACAAATTGATACTGTTCCTCGAGGGAATAGGAAAGGATGGTGCCAGAACCTCAAACCTCATGTGCTCAATCGCCGCCCTCTTCATCATCAAAGAGTACATAGAGAACCTTAGAGCCATTGGCCGTCAATTCATAGGGGTGTATATGAATGTAGTCCGTAATATTGATGAAAATAGGTTGTTGTCGTATACGTCGTCAGTCGTTGCCGACGCGGCATCGGGTCCAAGGTCGTGAGAGTGAAATATCGTGAAAGGGGTATCATCCATCGGGTAGAAATATGTCCGGGCATCAAGAATTTATACACGTTTCGGATATAGACAGTATTTACGAAGCAGTGACGGAGGCTTCTGCGCGCTGGTTGATGTGGTTTGCGTGAGCTTCTAACGCGCGCGCCATAACATGGGTGACTGCTACAGTATTAGTATGTTATCTGCTGTTCGAAAGACCGAAAGCTTACCAGGCCAAACAGCAGACTTTCCAAGCATGTATGCCGTGACCATGAGAAGCTTAGTACCATAACCGCAATGTCCGAGGTTGGAGAGGCTGCTGAGCATCGGTATTGTGTTCGAAGTGATGTCATACGCGAGCTTCATGTCGGCAGTATGTAAGATATCCGCAATCTTCTGCAGCAATTTGACATCTTCCTCTTCCAATAGCATGATCGCAGGCACAGCTGTGAAGTCCACATTGTCTTTCCCGAGCACTCCCAAAAAGCGGCCAACGCGATCTTGCACAATAGCGACCCATTCAGCTAAGATTTGAGCACAGTCAAACGTGCACATAGCTGAAGAGTTGGGAAGTTCTCGTGCGGTGAACTCAGCATACGTTGAGCCAAGTTTGTTCGCCATCGACAGCGAGTCGGCAGCATAGAATGCGGCTTTGCGTAAATGTCGTTCCCGTTTAGACGATTGATTGGGTTGCATACCACCACTCTGGCCTGGGCTCAATTCGCCGATCGCATCCATGTCCTGAGATGTGATCACACCAGGCGAGTTGTTCATTGTGCTGGACTGAGCGTCCATTGGATCGACTGCTCGTTCAGGCGTACCGTCTTGTCCAACGACATCAACGCCTCTCGCAAGCTCAGCGGACATCCCGTCAAAGTCCCGCTGCCACAGCAGCTCCTTCGAGCGAGTGAGGTTTACGAAGAGCCTGACGTACGCCAGATCTAGTAGAGGTATGCAATCGGCCGCAAGCGGGCCATGCTTATTTGGCCGCTCAAGGGTATGAATCGGGTTTGCCTTCCAAGCGCATGACCAGGCCTTGAGCGCGGGCTCCACCTGCGCATGCATAGCCTCTGTCTCGTGGGTTTTCCACAATCGTCCAGTATGCCTTTGCCTTGTCTCCCAGATGTAGACATGGAGCGCGTTGATCAGAACGTAGCAACCAAATGTGCTGGGACGGATATCGCTTGCCGACGCGTCAGACATGGCCAGGTCTCCACTGAATGGCTGCTGGTAGGAATTGCGAGCGCGTTCGGCTTGCTGCCGTGAGCTTGCTTCAAGTAAGTAGGTCATGGCGGCATTGAAGGAGAGGCCTTTAGATTGCGCAATCATTGGGCCACCCATTGCAACCCACGCCTGCGGGGTTTCGACACTCCACAAATCTTCCTCACATGGCAAATCGAGTCGAATTTCCGAGTTTAGGATCCGTGGCGCGTGCGCGTAAGCAGATACAAGAAGACTTGACATGGAGAAAACGGCGAAATATGTCCTCTTGCGCTCCTCGACTTTCTTCCATTTGATCCATTGTGCATAATCCTCCGTAGCTTCATACTGTGAGCCTCTTTGCGACATTTCTGGAGGGACCGAACCGTCACCCATCTCCACATCGCCGCCAGTACTATCGTGGGGTGAGCCTTGACTACTCGTGCTGTCACCGGCAGGGCGGTCGAGACCGGCGGCTTTGGCGAGGCTTACGAGAGCTGCGCAATGCGTGCTCGCAACTTCGGCAGCCTGTCTATCGCCGCAATTATGGCCGAAGATGAGATTCAAGGCCATTGCTTGCACTAACCAGAGCGGGGGTTTGTTGACAGAATCGCTCGTAGCATTCGGGCCATTGACGGCTGCGGACAGGCCAGCTCTGCGTCGCTCATCGAGGTAGTACAGGATCATCTTCTTGGCTGCATCGAAGAGCTCCTTTGCGATGTTGTGCTCAAACTCGTAAAGAGCTCCTATCGCTGCCATGGCCAGGATGAGACAGCCGCCACCGCCTACCATGCCATCATGGTTGGCATTCCCACCTCCACGAAGATGGTACGTGTATGCTGGTGTGTCGAAGGAGAGCGTCGGTATATGTAAGAATGGGAGATGGGGATGGAAGTATGAGATGTAGGCTGTCACGTAGCGCTGGAGGTCGATGGTACTTGGGAGCGATGCGGCCTGTGGCTTACCGGGGGCATTTGCGGACAAAGGCGAGCTTATTTGGGGCTGCGAGTATTTACGCTGGGGCTGACCATATCCTAGAGCCTGTGACAGGTTGAAGATCAGGGCCTGTCTTGTAGCATCGGTAAGCGTATCCGTGGAGACCGAGGTCACCGAGCTATGTCGAGCACTCCCATTTATGGACGACGATGATATACTGCCGGTATCAGAATTGAATGCGAATGGGTGTTGGAAATATTGATTCGGCATACCCGGGATACCCGCAGCAGGGCTCATGGCAGAGATAGGTGGGGGCGATGAGATGTAGAAATCAGCCGGCACACCTTGCTCTGTCATGTCCTTGTTCATCATGAGCTCTGGGAAGACGGGTGCCATGGCGTCCGCGTAGACAGCAGGATTGATGCTCGTATTGGTGATGAGTGGGTTGTGCCACATGGATGCTGAAGTTGGCTGCCCAGAGCCATCTACCATGGCCTCGGAGAAGCCGCTCTGGCTGGCAGTGCTGATCGCGGAAGGCGAGGATTCATCCACGGCAGTCTCGTTCCCGCCAGAGAACATCATAGGATTGTCGAGGCCAGCGCTCCAGGCAAAGTCGCCCTCCTCAATGCCGGTAGTGTTAGCGAATGGGTTTTCAAAACCAGTGAAGGGTGTTTGGACGGCCATACCGCCGCCTCCGTTGAAGTGGTGCAGCTGGTTCGGATTGATTGTTGATCCTGAAGAAGAGCCAAAGAATTTGTCCAATTCGAAGTCTGGGCCAAAGCCTTGGATGGGTGCTGTTCGCAACCCGCCACCCATGCCGAGGCCAAGGTGCGTATCGAGCTTCGGCAGCCCATGATGGCCGTGATGGCCCTGATGCTGGCCAACCGATGCCGACAAGCCGCGATAGTCAAAGGAGTTGGGACCGCTGATTCCAGACAGACTGGCATGGTGAGAATGGCCCGGATGGCCCCCAGGATTCCTGCCCATGGGGGCATTGTGCTGTCCAAGGAGGTTGTTGAGCGCGCCGGGGTCGATGTGGCTGATGGTGTTCGCACGCGGCCTCATCGCTGCGGACGCAGCTCCTGGACCTCCCATGCTGCCTGCGACTGAGTTCTTACGCACTCGTCCCGTGCCGGTGGGGGGTAGGCCGGTCGTGCTTTCCCTGCGGCCAGTGCGCGGCCGCGAAGAAGTGGCGCCCTGCTGGTGGAGTTTCTGCTGGTGTCGCAGCAGCAAGTCGCGGCGTGCGAAACAGCGCGTGCATTGCGGACATTCGAAGGGCTTCTCCTTGGTGTGGGATCGCTCGTGGCGCTTGAGATGTTCCAACCGCGCAAAGGAGCGGCTGCAGGTCCCGCAGACATGCGGCCGCGGCTTGTCGGTCTTTGGCGGAGGGAACGGCGCGCTGTTATTCTGCGGGGGGTCTGGTTTGATGGTCTGCACCGACGCAGCAGAAGCATTGCCGCTGCTCGCCGTCCCCGAGCCGATGGAGGAGCTCGACGGGGCCATTGGCTTGATATCGCCCTCTGCAGCCATGCTCTCGACTGTGGGCCTGGTTCTCGTGCAGCCTCAGGCTATCCGCCACGCCGCAGTGACCCGAGTGACTTTGCGGGAAAGCTGGCTGTGTGCGGGGGAGATCTTCGTGTGCTACCTGGGCGGGTCGTTGGGCTGGTGAAGCTCGCGATGTCAGGCGAGCTCACAGTAAACAAAGGACGGCGCAGACAAGGACAACTGCCAAGAGACACATACGTCAGCCGGGGCTTTGAGCGCAGGCGGGAAGAGGATTGAAACTGTACCTTCCACACGCTGGCAAAAGGGTGCGCGTGCTTCGTAGGGTGGTGGTGGTGGTGGGCGCGGCAGCACGTAGCAATGGTACCTCCGAACACCGGCGGGGGGCGGCGGCCTCCACAAGCACGACGCTGGCAATAATGGGCGGGCGAGTGTATTGCTGATACAGTGGTACGGGAGGAGAAACACGACGCTCAGCGCGGCGCAGAATTGACAGCCGTTGGGTGGCGAATGGCTGTTGCTCTGGGGTCGGGGTGGAGGGTACAAGACCAAGATGGCAGCGTGGACAACGGGCAGACTGCAGACTGGCCGACTAGACTATCTTGATAGAGCTGCTGAACTGCTGGACACTGCTATGGACCAGTGTATGTTCGGGCGTTTCCGTGGCCCGTTTCCGTGGCCCTAGGTCGGGTTCAGTGGGGAGATGCGGAGCTCTGGCAGCGCTGTTACGGTGCGTGCCAGCCTTGTATGTTACCTCTCGTAACCAGCGATGCGGCTGTTGGCCGGCGGTGTCTTGCACGGACAGTCCGCGTGAAGCCGCTTAGAACGAGGCCTCTCTCACCGCGCAGACCACACTCGGCGTTGCGACGGTTGGTGAGCAATTGGATAGCTTGCACTCCCAGCGCCCGCGATTGGCTGGAGCTAGAGAGAGATATCCGGGGCAGAATGGCGCAGACCACGTTCCACCTTTGCTCGCGTCATGCAAAGAATGAGCTTGAGGAGAGAAAGCAAAGAGAAGACGACAAGCAGAGGCCCGCAAGCACAAGCACGAGCTGTAACGAAGAGGGCCCTGGGGAATACAACAGCCCGTTAAGCAGATGCCCCCCCTCCCTTCACCCCCCCCGGTGCTCGTAATCCGCCTAACCCGCGTTGGTTGGCCTGACCATGACCCAGCCAGGCTTCGCGCGCAACAGCTACCGGGCTCTGGCGCTCTGACGCTCTGACGCCGCTGGACGACGCCTCGCCGGATTAGAAGGTCGGGCGGTGCCTTTTGATTATTCGTTCTTTACGCCGTAACGTCGTGGACAGACGTTTACGCAGCGGATGGCGTGGCAGGGGCATCCCAGCTCGCTAGCGCCATCGAAAGGGCCCGCCAGAGCTGCTCGCAGGCAAGATGGGCAGCGCGCTCGAGGTCCACGGCAGCACGTCGCTGATCGCGATCATCACTGAACCCATTTGCTAGTCGAACCCACTGTCACGGTGAGCTTGTCTGGTGCCTCTGTCTTCCTCTGAGCTCATCGCCCGTTATTCATCATCGGCCTGGGTCCCCGAAACGAGGCGCTTGGGCTGGGGTACCCGCTGTATTCTTGGCGTTGCGCTGCTCTGCACGCCATGTATTCTATCTTCTGTAATGGCAATGGTTGCCTGGGCACACACGGCAGTCACTCTACTCGCTGCCCCGTCGACGAATCTCGCCGTGCTGGGTAGATTGGCCTGGCCTCTCTACAGGCGACGGGCAATTAAAGTGGTTCCGTCCTCGTCCCTGAGCTGGCGCTGGAGCTGGCTGCTGCGACAGAGCACGCATGCTGTAGGTCGGATAATGGGGCTGCTTTGGCTCCCGAGAGATCGAGCTTCATGGGCCCTTAAAAGCCTTGGCCACCGGAGCGCATTGCGTTCTGTGAAAGGCCAACAGGATGGCTTCCTGCAGCTGCTCCTTGTCCCTCAGTTATTGCAGCGCGCTCCCTCTGTACCTCCAGTGTCCCCCCGGAACTGCCACAGCCGTGCTGGAGCGCCGGTGACGCAGCGCAGCACTGCGATTTCACCGATGAGGCTAGCACCCGTCCGTGTTGCTTCGCTTTCTGGGGAAGAGAGGGAAACATGGAGGAGAGCCTGGGACGGACGCAGCCCATAGACCGCGCTGCGGCCTGCCCTCCACGCAACGCATGACCAGCACGGGACTAGCCCTTTCGGGCGGCAAAGTCTGGGGAAATCGTGCAGCCAGTCCGTGCCAAGCTGCTCCAGACGGGAGGCCATTGGTTCCCTTGACGCCTGGGCCATCGGCCTGTCAGTTGCTGATCCGACTCTCTTTCGCTTGGCTGGACGGCCGTTCTGATATCAATCCCCCATCGGTCCTGAGCCAGCATCCAGCGCTGCTCAATCCAGCAAGACGTGCTCTTGCTCCGATAATTTTCTGGTACGGAATGCAGGGCTAGGGCATGCCTGGCTGCTGGCTGACCCACAAAGGAGCTCCGCCGTCGCGCAGCGGAAACCGCTTATAGTGGGTTTTCGATAACACCTGACCTTCCTAAGCGCAAAAGACCAGGCCCTGGCAGCGTGGATGCCGGCCACAGCTCTGGCCAGCCAAACAGCTTCCGTGGCGCCTCACACTGCCACGAGTTTTGGGCCACCATTACGTAGGACAGCAGGCAGGGCAGGAGACTCAAGACAACTATCGAATTCGAGCAGGCCACCATCGCTTCTGACTGCTTCCTTGTATAGGCCGGGCAATAATCAGACATTCGGAACATGTTTGCTCCCATTCAGGGCACCGTTGGGATCATCTTTCTTCTTGCAGCTGAATCCACCGCTGTGGTTTTTGATCAATTTCGCCTGTACGGGCATTTTGAGATCAGCGCTTCCTTCGGCTCTGACCAGCGATCTTGAACAACTCGCGCAGTGACGACAATTGCTGAGCAGTGGCATATTATTATTGTACACAACCTCCAGGCCCACATAAGGCTGAGGAAATATGGGCTGTACCTTGGTACTCTTCGACAGTTGTTCGACGACTGTTCGATTGACGTACCACCTAGTGCCACACGCCGGATCAGCATGCATCTGTATTCCGTGATATGCACGACAGCAGCAGATTCATCGCCACAAAAGACGTCACCGTCAAATCTTTCAGTAGTTGTTCGCAGAAAGCTCATGTGAGGAACCATGTGAGGAACCATGTGAGGAACCATGTGAAGAACCATTGCAGGGTTGACAGCAATTCGCCGCCGTGGCAATAATGCCGCTGGGTATGCCGGAAGACAGCTGCGACTAGAAGATACTACAGCTACATACATGCATGTACATCGGAGTTAAGCTCAACAATGCTCGCGTCGCTTGCGCTTCTGCGATGTCGCCGGTTACACACACATCTTCGCGATTGATGGCAATGTGTATGCCGAAGTAATGACGACCTTTACGAGGCGCGTCCAGAACAGGCAAGCCGCCCTTCACCCCACCAAGCATTGTGCAATCACGCCGCCCCGCCACCCTGCCCACCTCGTTCTGATTATCTGCACATATTGCTTTGCCATCGTCTGAAGCTGCTCCAGCCTATCACGCCACCATGTGCTAAAGCCATCTGTACCGAGGACGCAGTCAATATTTATGCGAAGAGCAGCTATTACTGCGGCCGTTCGGACGAAGATTGTCGCGATGGGGTCTGGACGCGCGCATCTCCCACGGCAATCTATGTATCACACTCGAAGCCACGGCGCTATGAAACGCTGTGACGGTGTACAGATAATGGGATCTATATGTAGCTGGATTGCCCGCCCATGGATTGGCTTGCAAAGCTGGCTGCTTACCCCGGATTTTAGTCTGAGCCTGAATCATGACCCGGTGCAGCAAGGCTTGGAAGCTTCATGGTGCACCGGACTCCGGAGCTTTGGCAAAGCCTTTAAGCCGGTTGAAGACAATCATAATCCACTGAGCTTGAGTTGGTGATGTGCAGGACTGTTGTCATGTCGGATGAGCAGGGAACTGCCCGGCTCCGCTAGGCGATATCCGGCTAGTTCCAAGTTACATTCGACGACGGCCGGGGGGCTGAAGCTCCTGCCTGCCGCCAGCACACCTCGTACGGAAACACCTCAAAGGATGCTTGCATTATTACCGCTGCGAGGGTCAGCTTCGCCGAACTGCCCGCGAGAAGCCTTTTGCCGCCCTGGTGGAGTTCAGGTGCTTCCGACGTCATTCGAGGTTTGCGCCGGTCGACGATGCCTTCCTCAACAGATTCGGCAGGTACGCGGCCATCGTTGAAGTGCATCATCTCCCGCCTCTGCGCTATCCTCCGATAACCCAGCCCCGGAACCCTTCCGCGAATTATCCGCAATGGAATCCCAATTAAGTACGGTGGATACTGCCGTCACGGGCCTACATCGGCCGCATTATTCCTTGCCGTCGTAACCACCTGGTCAGCAATTATTTATCGAGAATCAAGGGGAAACCGTTTAGAAAACAACGCATCTCTCCACGTGTACTCGGATCAGCACACAAGATTTTCGTCGTCATCGTCCCTTTTGGGCAAGTATCGACTACGGACCAAATACAACAACCAACAATCACCCCACACCGGCCCCAGGATTTCTGGCTGTCCCAGCTTCCGGCTCCGTCCCCGGTTACCAAAATCGGATGTTTCCGCATGCCCCCTGCAGAGGCTTTGTTATCCGATGACTCGCTCTCAGCCACCCCCCAGCAGATGCTACTTGCATGTATCCAGGCAGTGTTGAAGATCTCTCGTACCACGCCGTACCTTACAATCTCGATGCATGGCCCTGCAGCCTGTCTGTCGCGGGTTGGGCGCATGGGTTTGTGTAGTAAGGCACGGCAATTATTTTCCTTGTTGTTGTTGTTGTTGTTCACGTGAGCGTGGATGTGAAGGTTGTTGGGTAGACTGACTCTGGGTGTACCGAGGTTTTGAGGTCCTTGGGTCATGTGTCTTCGGGTATCACGTACCGTTGTGTAAACTTGGCTTTTGGTATACACCCTACACTATTATAATGAAGTTGAGCAGCACCCTTTAATTCATTCTAATATATACTTTTACATCTCCCACTCGAACTTTCCCATCTTTCCATCACTATAATAACACACATACTCAACATTCCAACATTCCCCTCCCCTCCCCTCCCTTTACCCCGTCTCTCTCCTAATCCCACACACCATCCCCCTAATCTCCCCAACCTCTTACCCCCAAACTCACATAAACCATACTCCAATCCCCACCCGTCACCCCACTCCCACCATACTTCCACACCCTCCCCGCCATACCCTCAGCCACAACCGCATTCCTCGCACCATCGTTCAGCGCCGTACCTTCGCAATTCCGGCCACTGCCGCGTAGCCTAGTCGCCGCGCGTATAGGACCGCGAGTTGCTCGTCGATGGCGACGATGTGCGTACGTGCGTGCACAGGTGAGGAGATCGTCGGATGTAGTGGAGTTGATGTAGCATGTTTCGGCTGTGGGGACTGTGTTGAGGGTGGGTATGTTGAAGGTGTAGGTTAGGTTGGGTTTGATGGTGTAGGTGCGTCTGGGTGGTTTTGGGGGGTGGTAGGTTGGTGGTGATGGGGTTGGGTGTGGTAGTGTTTAGGATGATGATAATGCTGCTGCTGTTGGGATGGCGGCGAGGATGGGAGTGGGGAGATGTATTTTGGTTGTTGGTTCTTTTTGTGGGGGTTTGGGGGGCTTGGTGGAGTGGGTGTGAGGTCTAGGGTCTTGGGTATTTGCTGGTTTATGGAGTGGATGGTGTTGAGTTTATACTCTCTCCAACGGGAAAGGAATTAAACTACTTTTCTGGGGTGCGTTTTCTACAACATTGTCCAATCACCACTCCCGGGCTGGAAATGTCCGAGTTAGTGACTAGTCTTTTGTCGGAGTTCTGCTGGTTGATTAACGTTTGTTTATTCGTGTTGGATATTATGGGGTTTGTGCGTAATAATGCTGTTGTTTGTGGAAAATGGGGTCCAAGATTCGAAAAGAAACCACGTACTTTCAATGTACGAAGTCAGAGTGAGGCCATTGGGTTCCCATGATTGTTAACGTTTCTTATGAGTTTTTGATGCTTGCACTGAATCGACTTTGGGAGGAAACAGTGGTTAAAGGAGAGCCATGGTTTTCGAGGATGGATGATGCTTGATGGCTATTTACTGCTTTCGGAGCGCGTGAATTAGCCCCCACTCGCATTGGATCAGAGTAATAATTAAACAAAGCTATGGAGCTTTCTGTGTATAAAACGCTTCCTGAAGATGTATTGCGGTCAAAACAAACTTACAGGATTTGTCCTTGGTGCAGCTGTATTGACGAAGAATTCTAACGATAGAGTAGACACTTCGCGAACATGTATAGCTGCGTGAGACTGCTCACGGATAGCCTACCTCTAGCAAAGTCTGTACTGACGAACTATTTAAAGGACGTGGGTATACAAGAAGAAGTAGTTAAACGTATACATACCTGTACGTTGTCAGTCTTTGCATATTAATGCTTTCCTAGAAGAAACGACATGCCCTTCTTCTAGCTAGATAGAGGCATCGCTTGTAGTTGGTATAGAATATTCATTCATTTGTTCTGTGTTACCTCGTTGATCGGAAGATAATGAACGGTATGACGGTGATTATAAGTGTATGAATATACTTGCGTCTAACATCAGATGTCCGGATATCAATGACAAAGTCCATAATGATCCCGGATGCGAATATCGAGATAATAGAATGACTAGTCTATAGTAGAGATGTCATGACAACCAACTTAGGGTTTTTGTTTCTATGGCGAACGAGGGATTGGTGTGACTAAATGGGATACATGGCTTCTCTTGCCGCCAATTTTCAGCCAGCGTACAAAGACTATGCCAGCAACTCTCCAAGACTGTTCAGGATTACGAGAGTGTAAGTTGTTGGAAAAACAAATTAGAGGTTTAAAGAAGTAAAGGCTCACGACCGAGTCAACTGAATTGTGGAAAATGTATGGTATTTAAAGTAGTACTCAAGAGAAATACAACATGTATAACTACCCACTTTACAATAGAAATGTCGTCAAATCGATCATCAAAAGTCATGTAACCATTCCAGCTTCATATCCCTCGTCAATGCCGCAGGCAACAAGGACTTATTCAGCCCATTTATAGGCGCTTTATTACGACGGGACAGATGTGTTCTGTGTCCCTTCCTTCCTCTGAACCCATCCAAACCTCGGACTTCCGTTGTTCATGTCGAAGATCTATATATATGTGTCAGTTCTGCACTCCATACTTTAACATTTGATATACACTTACAGCGTACATGGCCTTCAGCACAGCATCACCATAGATGTCCATATCCATGTTTCCTCTACTCTGGATACTTCCATACACCATGCCATTTCCGGCATCCGCAAAGCCGAAATCTTCTTTCTGGAAGACAACTTGCTTATCGCCAATTGCGAGCTTGACCTCAGGCAGCTTGTCTGCTGAAGTGCTGGACGGGAAGACGTAGCCTTGGTTGCTCTGATCATACTTGGCACCAGGAATGGCCTTGTAAACTGCGTCGACGAGCGAGTCATCTACGAGGCACAGTGTGGTTCCAGTGTCCATGATAGAAGTGTTGTTGCTACGCGTCACAGTCTCGCCATTGATGGTGGCGCTAGCTGACTTGATCTGCCAGAAGCCTTGGCTGTTGTCGACATCGGCATAGTTTGGTTCGGAAGTTTCAGCGGCTTTGAGCGCATCTTGGTCAATGTAGCCGAAGGTGTAGAAGCTCTGATGGGTGATTAGCTCGGATTCAAAGAAAATGGAGGCCAGATCGGTGCAACTCACTTTACCCTTGTCTGCTTCATCAGCGTCGCGCCAGCTACCAAGGTATGCGGTAAAGAGCTGCTCTTTTCCACTCTTCTGTGAGATAATGTTGTCTACGGGAGTCTTCTGTTGATCTGGGTTGACAGTGTTGATAGAGCTGAAAGCCAGCCCGAGCAAACCACTTCCGTTGCCCTGTTTCTTGTAAGTCATATATCAAAATTGAACGCAGGTCTTCTTCACCTTTGCGAACTGCTCTGACAGCTCTTTCGCCAACTCAATAGCCTGATTCTCTACCTTCAGACCACCCAGATTGACGACATCAGTTCCGACATCCCCACTGGCAGATGAAGAGTCACCGTACTGTATCTTCCATGTCTCGTTGTCGAGGTGCTTGAACGTGCTTGACTTGGTAGCATCGAAAGCGACCTGCTGGTTTTGCGCATTTGCTTGGCTGAGAATGTTCTTCGGCAGCTCAGTCGACCAAACCTAAAGTCCTTGTCAGTTCTACTATCCTAAAAGTGTTGGTGATAATGCTTACCCAGAGATCGGAAGACCCGGTGTCGAAATCAAGATACAGTTTCTGTTCCGGACTACCGATACCAACTTCGCAAAGATATAGTGAGTCGTTTTGGATATCCTCAGCCGGTACTTCTCCTTCAGTGCTACCATCACCCGAAGACGTAGCCGCAACATGGCTCTGAGCTCCCCCGGGCGCCGAAGTCTCCTGGCGTTTGTGTATGACGTAGTGCGCGCGCATGCGGCCACCGATTCGGCCGTATTTGCCCTGTTGGGTCATGACTTTTGCTTGGTAGTATGGCCCTGGCTTGGTAGGATGGAAGCCATCTAAATGATTTAGCATTCCATCAGGAAGATGCTCTATATTGCAAAGACATAAAAGAGACACATACACTTCCGCATGGCATGGAGGTAGGACTTTACGCCATTAGATTTGTATACTGAATTGCGCTGTATGGTAAGCCTCTGTAAAGAAGCCATGATTGTAGAGACTTGGTAGAATCGAGAGTTGAGTAGGATAAGGCTGTAAGTCTGAGGTGAAGATGTAGTCGGAAAGAACAAGATTTAATGATCCTAAATTCGAGCAGGAACCTACCTAGATATACTTCCTTTGCCCCCCAAGTTGCGCCACGCATCCTACACCTTCCACACTCGTCACAGCCACCACTTTACAGCAAACCTGCTCGCCTTCAAACACCCTCCACATCTTCACGCACTCGCCAACGCCCCATGATAACGGCAACACCCTCGTCTGATGACCCCACTAAGCCTTACCAAGCCTCGACAAGCTTCCCGCTTTTTCTTGGTTGGTGGGCGGATATGCCGGCGCTAGTGTGAAGAAGTAGCAGATCACCGTGAAACCTAGCATAGCGTGACGCATGAGGCTGTCTCATCGTATGGTTCCCCGTGATTGTTGCGGGTGACTTTTGCTTCAGAGTATGGGCCAGAAGACGGATGTAATGGGCGAGAAACTGCCACGACTGTTGTTGCTGGGGACTATAAAGTTGTCGGATACGGGAAGTGGGCTGTCTCCGCGTCTAACCTATATCGAGACAAAACGATGCAAATCCTAGGTACAACTCGGGCCTATCTCTCTACCTATATCAATGAGTATTGATACACTAACCATTAACTGCATACGGGCGAAATGTAAGAAGGGGTCTAGGGGTATACTATTAATTATGTATCATGCTGGTGGGCGAGTTCCTGGCCGAGGCTGCTTGCTATCTCTTTTAGTCCAAAACAAGGAATCAAACAAGGTTTGGAGGGCAACACCATGTTGGTTGTGGGTGATAGGAGGCAAGGGAAGGCTATGTAGATGCACTGTGGTGTGAGGCAGATTGGTGCTTCTGACGTCATGACGTACGCGTCATTTGAACCTCAGCCGACTTCGAACCTTCGTTCACCCCTCCACACTCACGATTATGTTTTCCAGATCACAAGCAAGATACAAATACAATATCTGTGTTATCTTCTAGTGGGTCCAACATTAAAAGAGGAGTAGTTTGAAGGGAAATCTTCCAAAACTTGGGAATTCTCATGTTGATCATCCTAAAATACTACTTGCTCAACTACATCACTCCCACTGAAGATCCCTCCTACTTAAGTCTCTATCAATATTGTCTTGCAAGTAAAGTCCTCTTCGTCTGCGACGGCTCAGTAAAGAACAGTTTATACGTAAGGTCACCATTGACTAGGCAGAGTTGTCCTTCGGTGGCATCTTCCCATCTCGGAGGTAAGCCTTTAGATAGTCAGTCCACTAACTTAAAGCCATAAAAGGTAGTGTTCGATTGTGTGGTGTTCTGTATTGGGTTCTCATAGGACCAAAGGCGATAAAATCAAATGAATATAATAGTCAATAGTAGTGACCGATGAAGACGTTAAAGCTAAATACATAGCGGGCTAATCAAACGCTTCTAAAGAGCATGGGACAAACCTCATTACGTATAAATGACTACATGAGGAACATGCGCTCGAACAGCACTGCCATGGAGTGATAGCCCTGTCACCTTTTCCCACGCGTACTTGAACGCAAATGGAAATGACAGGCCAATAGAGCACGAATGCTTGTGAGTCGTATACCAGCTGGTTCTCTATTGGCGTTGGAAATAGTAGCGCATTGGCGGAAGATAAGAACACATCCGGGACTGCAAAGCACGAACCTTAAGAACAGATCGCTTCCTAAATGAACTACAGCTACAGTAAACTAAATCACCGCGCCATACATCGCCCGTACTTCTCATCCATTTTGTACTCCAGTTTAGTCAGTGTACCTTATTTCAGCACAGCAGCGCCTCCAAAAGCAACCACCACTTGTGAAGTCACTCAAAAGAGAGCATTCTCATAATTAGGGTGTACGAGCTTGCTCACCGCCACATAGCCTCATACTCCCTATACAGTGCCGTACATTGCGAATTCGAGATCTCCACCATCCCAGAAACTCACCCCATGGATTATCGGACTTTGGTTTTCCTATTTCCAAAACCTTTGATGATGATAGCCTACTTCAGAAGCGTCACGCTGATTGGCCGACGTGGTCTGACGCTAGGGCCTAGTGAACGCGAACGCCTCCAAACAACCGTCACACCTTCACCACAACAGCATCGATCATCGAGATACAGCGCATAAGAGGATAGAACTCTCGGGCAGATGATAAAAGTGGATAGAAAAAATGTCGCGTCCCGCAGCTAGGAAGCCAGCGCCGAAAGGCGAGTATATTGAAACGGTAAACACGCTCCTTTAGTTCATCATTTTCTTCAGCAACTCATTGCACTGCAAACTTTACAGCGTCACACATATTCCTTTTTTTTTCTGTCATTTTCACTTCATTCTCCTTTCTACGTTGAACTATGCAATTCTAGGAATCACAGCGCAATTATTCCAACCATTCGGTTTATCCCATATTTTAGTTCGATGTCCTAACCACCCATCTAGGATTCTGGTAACAAAGTCTCTCGCCGTAGCGCAATCACCGGAACCGCCAATATCACTCTCGGCGGCCGGACAGTTATCATGGCCGACGTTGTCCTCAGAGGCGACCTCCATTCTACACGGCCAGTCCCTTCAAGCTCAGGAAAAGAAGTCACACCTACGAGCATCAGTATTGGGCGGTGTACAGTGATCTCGGCAGGAAGCGTCATCAAACCGCCTTGTAGAATGAGTCGGGGGCAGACGCACTACTATCCGATAAAGATTGGCGACAATGTCTTCGTCGGTATGTGGAATCCTGTTTCCCTCGCTGAGAAGGTAGATGCTGATAAAGTTCAGGACCCCAGTGCACGATTTCCGCCATTTCTATTTCCTCACACGTCTATATTGGCGCAAATGTGACTATCCAGCAATTTGTCATTATCAAGGAAAACGTCAAGGTTTTGCCGAACACGGTCATTCCGGCGAATATGGTGATTGCTTCTGGATCGGTAGTAGGAGGACAGCCGGCAAGGGTCGTTGGTGAAGTGGGTGAGGGTTGGGGTGTGAGCGGAGGTGGAGCGGGTGGTGGTCTGGGTGTCGGCGGTGGAAGCGAGGAGAAGTGGGTGGAGGGCGGTGACCTGAGGGAGTTGGTGAGGAGTATCAAGTAAAGGTATCGAGGCTATCAGGGTGTCTACATGCTGTGGAGATGTGTAGTGGTTTAACATGGTGGGTGGAGGTATTATGCTATCATTCGTTGTGAGTTCTTTTCACTCTAGAAACGATCGAAGGCTGTCTATCGGCAGTATAGCTTAGATTGTTGGATCTGAATGAACAATCCGAGTCACTTTTAATCATATTCATAGTCTTGTCGTTGCATGCTGCCCCACTACGATTTCCTGATTACGTCTTTCGACCTTCGTCGCGTTTGCATGCCGTTTGCACACCGTTTGTTCATCGCTCTTCGCTCCTCGCTCCTCGCACTAGAAAAATTTCTCCCTCAGACCCTCGAAGCTCTACCCAACCTCATTTGATATTCTCCAAACAATCAACCAAGATCGAACGTCACAGATCACGAGAACCATGCCGATGAGTTCTCTTCGATATGAGTACAAGGACCGTCTGCCAGGGTAGGCTTGCCCCGCCCCC